>JASDQU010504172.1:60849-81822 GCA_032191745.1 Picea mariana | reverse complement strand
TAACACTTGAATTTTATGGTGAAAAAGGATTAAATTTCTCTATTACTGATTCACCCCCCTTGTCAATAATCCAACAATTGGTTTCAGAGTCAGTTCCTTCAAGAAACAGTTTAACCACTTGAAGGATATCATGGATTATTTTGAGAATGGAGTACAATTTTTTAATGGTCAGAATGGTTTTAAGTATGAGATGTGGAGCAGAAGGACGAAAGTATTTTTACAGGCACAGGGACATTATATTTGTCTATCAGTTGTTACAGGATATGATAGTTCAAAAAGGGAAAAGACTGCAGCCAAGAAGGAATTGAAGAAGAATAACAAAATAGCAATGGATTTCATCTGGGAAGGATTACCTAATCCGGTAAGAGAAAAGGTTGGTAAATGTTCATTAGCCAAAGAACTTTGGGATAAGTTACATGAAATATATTCTTCTCCCATCATAGATTCAGAAAATGCCAAAGACGTTGTAGATACAGATCAAGAATAATTATGTTCACCATGTCAAACAGATTCAGAATATGAAGAGTACATAATCACCAGAGGTATGTTGTTTTGCTTTAATTGTGAAAAACATGGACATCTTGAAATAGAATGACATGAAGGAAATGAGACAAAAAAACTAATTGAAAAGGAAGACAATTATGAAGAAGAATTTATTAGTGATTTAGATTAACTAGGAGAAGAAAACAAGTCACTCAAGAAAGAATTGATGAAACAAAAGGCAATTTTTCAAATTTTTTAAGAAGCCCAACAGGTCATCGAGAAATTAATAACTCATGTAGAAGAAGCCAAAAAGATCAAAGAAAATCTTGAATATCAAAAGCAGTATTTGGAAGCCAACATACAAGCACAGAAGGAAGAAGCATAAATGAGAGAGAAGATATTGACAGATCATTTTAAGAAAAGAACTAACGATCTAAACCATCTTGAGGCAGAGTTTGGTCAATAAGAGAAAGGAATTGAAGAAGAAATAATCACATTTAAAATTCAGCTTGAAGAAGTGAAAAGAACAAAAGGTCATGAAGTCTCAGATAATGAATAAAGAAGAAGAGGTTGAGAAGCTTGAAGAAGAATTTGTCACATTGAGAAGTGAAATCGTCAAGCTCAAAAAAAATGTTGAAGAGATAGAAACATCCACATCAGTTATAGAGAATGAAGAGAAGCATTCTAGGTTGCTAGAAAAGAAGAATGAAGAAAATAGAAAGAGTTATGCAAAAGTACTCAAAGGAAGGAATCATGGTCAACCAGAATATAAGAAAATTATTGAAGATACATCTTCAAGAAGACCATCCATGTTCAAGCCACAAAGAATATTCAATCATGATCATGATCATTCAAGGAAAAAATTCAGAAGGACTATGCCACAAATGATGCACGAGTATCGCCAACAAAGCAAAAGCGTGAAAGACAGCTGGGCGCACTAGCCCATATTTTGAAACATTTTGATTTTCAAAATATCAATGTATTAATGTAATATCTGACAAAACGTTTTGAGTTATGAATGTATTTAATGATCAAAGGCTGAGCCATCACATAAGATTGATGGGGGATGTATTTTGTTTTATGGATCAGATCGCAGTACATATTTGGAGCTTGCGCTCTTATCTGTCTAACTCGATATTTATTGTAATAAGTATTAAGTATTTGATAGCATTCAATTCCATTAATATAGCATAGCATAGTTGGAGGGAAAGGCTCAAAGAGCACCTCTTTGTATAAAACCTTGTGATATTTCCCAGCAGTTGTTGTTGATGGTTTTTGTTGCTACGAGGAAAGGAGAACCAAGCAACAGTTGAATCTATCTTGTAGTTGTTAAGGAGTAGTGAAGAATAGTGTATGTATGTATACAAGTTCTAGTTGAATGAATATAATAGAGATATATTATCCCAAATGTATGTTGATATTGTGTCTGTCTGAATGAATGGTAGACCCTTCTGTTTATTTTTAGCACTCTATTATTTTTCATGTTCTTGTATCCATGAATACATTTACTTTGTTGAATGTATGATTCATGGTGAAGAGTATATAAGTTTCAATCTTTCCTCTTCATTGAGCAAGTGCAAGGTGTGCATAGTGTCTGCAAGGAGTGCGTGATAGAGTTCTCGGACTCAAAATCTCAGGAGAAGTACTGTGATTTCAATCACGAGAGATAGAAGCGGTTGGAAACCAGTCGCAAGGAGTGTGAATCCATCCACATGGAGAGGTTGAGTGTGGAGAGAAATATGTTGCAAGGTGTGCATAGATCGAGATTTCTACTAAGTGTTGAAAGGAGCATTCAGAGGAACCTGGGGGAAGCTAAATATCAGGAGGGAGAACAACGAAAATATTCAGGGGGATAAGTTCTTGAAGTCTTCACTGAGAGTTAGTGAATGAGAGGTTTGTTCTAAGAGGGAGGCGAACAATCCCAGACCATTGGATATGGTAAAGATATATGGAGGATAGTCATGGAGTGTTTCAACACTTCGAGGTTTGACAAGGTTGGGACTTGACGAAAGAAGAGTCGGGAAGTCCGGAGTCACGATTCAATCTATATTGTTGATCACATAGGAACATGTGGCAATGGATTAAGAAGTTCGGGAATCAGAATATCGAAGGTTTGTGGGAGGAAGGCCTAGAGTTTCATGAGGTCACAAAGTCTGAACCATAGTGGGACTGGCGAATCTGAGGTGACGCGTGGAGGAGGTTCGGAACCTTGAAGAAGAGAGCTCCCAAAAAAGGTGAGAAAAGGATTTGGGATATCCCTGAAGTTCAAACTGCAAAGGGACAGACCTATGGTCATAGACGTGGTCATTCATATAAGAGACCTATGTGTGTGGGTAAAGTAGTTTTGGGTGCCGTAGGGGCCTAAGGAGTCACTCCGACTCAATATTTTTAAACGATACAAGATCGGGAGGTCGAGAAACCCTTTGGAGGGAAGGGGGTTTGCGCCAAAAAAGAAGATCATTCACTCCTAGGTATGCAAATTTATTTTATGGTCATTGTTTTTATTGTACTAACTTTGGACATAAGGTTGCAGATTGTAGGGATTATAAAAGAAATGTTCAAGCAATAAATGCCTATGTGTCCCCATGTAACATTACATGTTACAAATTTCATAACTATGGACAAATAGCTAGTGATTGTAGAAGCATGATCAATACTTCCATGAAATAGAAAATTGATATCAGATGTAAGAAAGTGTGGATAAGAAAACACGAAGAACAAGTGAACAAAGACCAGGTCCCAAAGATCACAAGATTGGCAATAAAATGAGATGAAGAAAATTCTACAGAGAAAAAGAAAGATGCCAGATACAAAAAGGTTTGGAAAATAACTGAAAGAAAAGAAGGACAGGTAAATAAGGAACAGGTTCAAGAGATTGTACTTTTAGGAATTGTAGTGAAAGATGAATCCACAAACTGAAAGAAAGAAGTTAGATCTCAAAGAGATGATGAATCTACCAATGAAGATGATGATAAATCTACCAATGAAGATGATGATAAATCTACCAATGAAGATGATGATGAATACAAATTAGAGCAGGAATTGTTCTGAGCCATCTGACTTAGAGAATCCCAGGTAATATGAATATTAGATAGGGGGATTCTATGTGATAGTTGTGACAGACCAAAGAACCATTCTTTGAGAAACTTGCAGAGTTTGAGAAGACATATCCAGAGTAGTCAGTTAGAAGAAGTACAGTTTGATAGATCAATCAAGACTTCATGATAGTATAGTGATAAATGGGTTAGCATTATGGACAGCTGCGCAAGTAGAGTCTTGGAAAGTATGGACAAAGATCGATTCATAAGAATACTTGGCAGGTTTGGACAGATATATGATAGTGGATGAGAGCATGGATTCATAGATTGGTTCAGAGACAAAGAAACATTATCATAATGGATGATATTTACATAGAAAATGGCTCGAACAATGCTAATGGATTCCAAATTGACATATATTTTTTGGACACATGCGGTGCATACAATAATTCACATTCAAAATAGAGTAATGCTCAGAAACAACAATGACAAAACTCCCTACAAATTATGGAAAGGAAGCGCAGACAACAACTCTACATCAAGGTAACTCAAGTTAGTATTTCATTAATTGAAATTTATGTTGATGATATTGTTTTTGTAAGTACTAATGACATGTTAAGCCAAAAATTTGCAAAGTATATGCAGAATGAATTTGAAATGTCATTACATGGAGAACTATCCTTCTTTTTGGGTCTTCAGATATGTCAAAGAAACCAAGGAATTTTTATTTCTCAAACTAAGTATATCAGAAAAATGATAAAGAGGTTTAGAATGGAAGATTGAAAACTAGTTACCATTCCTATGCAAACCAATTGCAAGTTGAGCAAAGATGATGATTCAAAGTCTACAGACCAAAGGAAATACAAGCTAACGATTGGTAGCTTACTATATGTGACAACATCTAGACTAGATGTAATGGAGGCGGTTGGACAGGTGGCACGATTTCAAGCAACACCAAAGGAATCACATGTCTTAGCAATGAAAAGGATTTTTAGATATCTCAAAGGAACACAAGAGTTTGGATTATGGTATCCAAAAGGAAAGTATCTACCACGTATTTCCTACACAGATGCAGATTGGGCAGGTTGCATTGATGACTGACGAAGCACTAGTGGATCAATGTTCTACTTGGGTGAGTGTTTAGTATCATGGTTAAGCAAGAAAAAATCATTACTATCCTTATCTATAGTCAAGACATAGTATTTTGCAACAACAACATGTTGTACACAGGTTATATGGATGAAACAAACTCTAACAGATATACAGGTTGAGTATGATGATCCCATTCCAATATATTGTGATAATACAAGTGCCATCAGTATCTCAAAGAACCTGGTGATGCACTCCAAAACAAAGCACATTCCAATCAAGTATCACTTTCTACGGGAACAGGTTGCAAAGAATAAAATAAGAGTTGAATATGTGGGCAAAAAATAACAAGTGACATACATCTTTACAAAACCTCTTCCACATTAAACCTTTGAGTATCTTCACCAGAGACTCGGAGTAATTTCTACTCCAAAATGAATGCTTTTGAATGCTTATCTTATATGTATTAGATTTACATGATGAAGCACCATAAAGAGGACAGTTCAGGTTGGGAGATCAGTTTCAGGAAGAGTTCAATCAGGGGGAGTATCCCCATGGATAGTTCAGTTAGGGGGAGCAACACTAGATGGAAAGATACATTTTTCCATTGATTACAAAGGGGGAGAGATTTATCAGATGCAGGATAAAAATGATTGGAGAGAGAGAATGGAGGCATGTAGATAGGGGGAGCAACCCCAAGGAGAGTTCAGTCAGGAGGAGAAGCCCCAAAGGGAGATACCCTTTTCTATCAATGTCAAAGGGGGAGAGATAGAAACATTGATGAGGAGTATAAGAATGAATGTTATCATGACTAAGTGTTGCCATCAATGTTGGTGTTTCCATCAATTCGAAATGGGGAGATTGTCATACAGTTGGCTTAGGTTGATGGAATTTTGTTATGGATTGTTGGTTTTCATTGATCTCAACCATTGGAGAGTGATATTGTAGATTGATGTCAACCCTTAGTGATTGATGTCAACCCTTGGAGAAAGTTTGGTAGCAAATTCTGGTAGAACAAAGGTTTGAGTAATGGACCCAAGGTTTTTTGATGTATAACGGTATGAGTTTTAATATATTTGAAGGTAAGATTATTCTATATGGATATTACATGTCATTCCATTTCTGGTGGTATTTGGAATGTCACATAACTCCTCACGGTTAGAGAGTTATGGCCATGTGAAGTTGGAGAACCCAGGTTTGGGTAATGGACCCTAGTTTGTTTAATGGATAATGGTACGCGTTTTGATATATTTGTAGGAAAGACTATTCTATATGGATAGTACATGTTATTCCATTTCCAGTGGTATGTGGAATGCCACATAACTCCTCACGGTTAGAGATTTATGGCCATGTGAAGTTGGAGAACCCTCATGAGTCATCTAGAAGCCCCAAAAAGTCAAAGTAGTCAAAGTGTTTGCAAAGAAGAAATTATTTAAATAATAAATTGAAGTGATGAGTGTACTATAAATAAAAGTGGATCCAAAATAAATTATTTAAATAATAAATTCAAAGGATAAATTACTAAGTCGACAAGTGGTTAGAAGTTGGTTAACCCTAAAATAAGGAAAGTGGGTTAAGATGGTTAAAAGGTAACCACTTGAGGAAGCTACATGAAAGTATAAATAAGAGGCAAGGCTCTTTCATTTTAATAACACTTGAGCATATTGAATATCTACAAGTGACTGAGGTAACCAAAGGATATCTAAGTCGAATTTCAGAGGGAAGGTGAAGTAAAGAAGGACGAAATTCAAGGGAGGATAAATTCTTTTGATGATGCTTTCTAAGGTATGTTATTTATAGGTCATCTCACCATTTTCGTAATAAATTTTTCTAGAAATATTCAGACCATGAAATTGGGAGGCCATTGAGGAAACATATCCAATTACTTGTGGTACAAATTCCAGCTTGTGGTTCGTTTTATTTTTGGAGTTACACTCTATGGAAAACAGGGTTTGTGCCTAGTCGTGAAACTAGTCTAAAACATGTGTTTAGGGTAAAAACGTCATAAATTATTCATAACAAGTCCAAATTCTGTAAGACAAAATGTGTTGGTTAGAGTACAATCTTTAGTATTCTGTGTACAATTTTCATATCCATACAACAAATATTTCGTGCGGGGCACGCTCTACAAGTTCACACTCTAGAATAAGCCAAAATTCAACAAGGTATGCCATTTTTTCTATAACTCCTTTTCTGAGAGGTTCCAAGTAGTGAAACATGGAGATATTACATAAAAAACAATGAATAACATTATGTACTATTTTCATATATTTATTCATTACAAGTACATAGTTATGATTATTTCAAGTTAGGGTTGTTGACTAATCCAAAACTAGTCATGTGAGACTAAAGTAAAGTTTGAAGAAAATGCTAGTCTCTTGTTGCTAAATTTAAGGAAGGTTGGCAGGTATGTGATCACATACACCAGGTCTATTACGGAGTTACAAATCAAATTGGGATGATGAAACTGATGAGGGCTTGCGGTCGAGGTACATGTTGGGTACATGGTTGAGACAAGTAGTTGATGAGTTGGTACATAAATGAGGTGTATAGTTGATGATGTTGGTACATCTTGATGAGTCATAGTTGATGAGTAGTTGATATATGATTGGTACATACTTGGTACATGGTTGGAGGCACTTGTTAGTAGTATTGTTGACACATGGTTTATGGATGATGTAGCATACTTGTGTTGGTATATTATTAGAAGAACATATTGATCATGGTGATGACTATGAGTTGTGATAGGTTGTTTGGACATTTTGTTGTGACATGTTATTCATACAGGTTTGGTGCATGGTTGATGCACTTGTTCATGGTACAGGTTGAGGTATAGGTTGGTGCATGGTTTATGCACTTATTTATGGTACAGGTTGATTACAGGTTATTTGGTACAGATTGGTGCATGGTTTATGCACTTGTTTATGGTACAAGTTGATTACAGGTTGAGGTACAGATTGAGGCATGGTTGATTCATGGTTCAGGTTATTGGTACAGGTTGTTTGGTGTAGGTTGATTGGTACAGGTTTACAACAGTATATCTCACAGTGATAGTGTGGTAGTGGTTCCATCATTCTACTTATACATCAGGGCGGTTGGACGGGGCAAGGATAGGTGGTTGTATCCACCTTCTGGTTGTAGCCAAAGAACATAGGGGGTTGTAGCCTCCTTCTAGTTGTAGCCATATAATCGGGGAGTTGGAGCCTCCCTCAGGTTGTAGCCTGAGAAACTAGGGGGTTGGAGCCTCCTTCCAGTTGTATCTAGAAAACAAAGGAAGTTAGTGCTTCCAATGAATGTAATTCTTAAAGACATATAAGAAAAAACATTATGTGGTTTTCTCCTGCCTTGGGTTTCCATGTAAAACAATGGTATACTCTATATGTGTGTGATTGCTCATTTGTTCATTGTTTATTTACTCTGCAACTATTGGATGATAATTCTACATTGATATAACACTTGCATTTTATGATGAAAAAGGATTTAATTTCTCTATTACTGATTCACCCCCCCTATCAGTAATCCAAAAAAAGAAGAATAATTCAAAGCATCCAAGAAGTCAAAGAAAAAGGGAAAGAAAAAGTAAAAAGAATATAACAGTAGCAGGGACATCTCAAAAGATGATGAAGAAGTGGGAAACTTTGTCAGAAGATTGAAAAAAGGAACTGATGACAGATATAAAGGTAAGCTTCCATTATTATTTTTTTAATTGTGATGGTATTGGTCATTTTGCTAACAAATGTACTCATGAGAAAAATAATATAAATGAATGAGATGATTCAAATAGAAAACAAACATATAAATGCAAAAGTAACAAAAAGAACGTCTTCAAGAAATGTTTATGCACCAAATAGGACAACTCCTCATCAGACGAAGATGAAGTCAGTGAAAGTGAGACAGAAAGAGTTCTACTCATGGAAATAGAAGCTTCAATAAGGAAGACACTGAAGAGGATTATGAAGAAGAAGAGGTTGACTACATAGAAGAATTGTTGAGTGATATAGAAGTTATAAAAAGAGAAAAGAAGAAAAGAAAGAATCTCAAGGAAGAACTAGATAAGAAGGAAGACACTGAGAATTCAAACTCTAAATAACTAGAGCAAATTATCATTGAGTTAGAGGTTCAAATAGAATAAGACAAAAGAATCAAAGAAGCATTCAAAGAACAATTCGAAGAAAAGGACAGGATCATTGGAAATTTGGAAGCAGAGGTTATTAAATTTAAAAAAGACCTTCAACATAAAAACATGAAAAACAACTCAAAGGTTTTGGATAATATTATCAACAATCAAATGCCACATCATGACAAGTCTGGGATAGGACACAATCAGAAAAAAATAGGTTCAAGCTCCAAAACCACAGATAAAGAAAAACAACCAAGAATCTATGCATAAAGAGTTAGGGAAGACAAAAAGTTCTACAAGGAAGGTCACAGGGACACTCCTCCACCTAGAAGATTCAGATTTTAGAATCAACAACAATAAAAAAAAAGGCCTCGAGAAGAAGAAGGATTCAAAAGAGTAACCCCTTTAATAATATCTTCAACTCCGAGGTATTAAACTATCTTCTTTGGTTAATTTTATGCATGTAATAATTTTGGACGTAAAGTTGCAAATTGCAGAGCTAATAGCAGGAATAGAAACAACTTTGAAATTCATGCACATAATGGTTATCCAAGAAGGCCTAGTGAAACACAAAGAAGAAGCTACAACATGTTTGACCCATTGAGCATTGAAGTGGAATGTTACAAGTGAAACAAATTTGGACACATGGAAAAACATTGTCGAATGATAGTCCCTTCTAGAGAATCACAACAGAATGACAACAGTCATAGACATGAACCTCGGCAAGTAATATGGATAAGAAAGAAGAATCGGTATAAAAATGAAGAATGCACACTGACCCTACAAGATAAACACAAGAATTGTGGCTGGCATGTTCACAATGGTTTCTCAAAGCACATAATAGGTGATGAAAAAAGGTTTCTTACACTAAGAAAGGAAAGATATGGATCAATCTCCTTTGGAAATGATGACTCGGATAGAATCATTGGAAAGGGAACAATCGTAATTGTAAACAAGAATACCAAGGAAGAAAATGATCTACTAGTGGAAGATATGAAACATAATCTTCTATGTGTAAGTCAAATGTGTGACCAAGTTTACAAACTTATGTTCAATTCATAGAAGTGCGAGATAAGAAAATATGGATCAAGGAAATTGATTGCAACAACTGCAAGAAATTCAAGAAACATATATGTATTAAGTGAAATTTTAAATGAAAAGTGTTTTCTAGGAAAGGAAGATGAAGTTTGTCTATGGAACAAAAGAACGTGTCACATAAACTTCGATAACCTCATCAAAGTAAGAAAAACAGAAGCATTAAGATAAATTCCCCAGATCACAAATCCAACCAACACATTATGCAAACATTGTCAACAAGGAAAGCAAACAAATACCATATTCAAATCAAAGGAACATTCCACAACAAGAACACTGGAAATTGTGCATATTGATCTATTTGGACCAACTAGAACAAAGGGTTTAAAAGGTGAGTAATATTGTATGTTATTGGTTTTTTATTCTACAAGAACGACTACAGTTTGTTTTCTTAGGAAGAAATCAAAAGCATTTGATAACTTCAAGGTATACAAGGAAATGGTTGAAAATGAAATGGATTCAAAAATCAAATGTTTGAGATCAGAAAATGGAGGAGAGTTTAATTCAAAGGAATTTATGGATTTCTGCAGCAAGCATGGAATAAAAAGGAAATTCTCCATCATTAGGACGCCTCAACATAATGGATATGTTGAAAGAAAGAATGGGACAGTACAAGAAAAGGCTCAAAGAATGTTAATGGATTCTAAATTGACATATGTCTTTTGGACACATGCAGTGCATACAACAGTTCTCATTCAAAACAGAGTAATTCTTAGAAACAATTGTGAAAAACTCCCTACGAGCTATGGAAAGGAAGACCAGCAAATGTGAAGCACTTCAGAGTGTTCGGAAGCAAATGCTACATCAAAAGAGAATATGGAAAAATGGGAAAGTTTTTCTCTAGTGTGCATAGAGGCATACTTGTTGGTTTCTAAAGTATAAGGAAAGCATACAAGTGTTACTATCTAAGGCTCAAAAAAATTGTGGAAAGAATAAATGTAATGGTTGATGAAATAGGTGGATGAAAATTAAAGGAAGAATAAAAAAAATCAGTGGAATGGGTTTATGAAGAAGAATCAAAGGATGAAGAAGTTGTAGAAAGGGAAGATGAAGAAGATCATATAGAAGCAGAAGAGCAAGTTCAACAAGTACCTCCAAATACACCTAGAAAATGAGTACAAAATAATCATCCTTCAGATCATATTATTGGGAACAAATATGCATGAATTGAGACTAGAAGAAAAATCCGTTCGCCAGAACAACTGCACCTAGCACTCTTATCTTTGATTGAACCAAACATTTTTTAAGAAGCTAGCAAGAATGATTTCTTGAAAAAGGCCATGAATGAATATTTGAATCAAAGAGAGAAGAATGACACCTGGGAATTGGTTCGAAGACCAAGATGCAAGACTGTGATTGGCACAAAGTGGGTCTTCGGAAATAAATTGAATGAAGATGGACATGTTACCATGAACAAAACTAGATTGGTATGTAAAGGATATGCAGAGGTTGAAGGGATCAACTTTGAAGAGATGTTTTCCCAAATTCCGGAATGGAAGCAATACGATTGATCTTATCTTATGCATTCTCCAATAATATTAAAGTGTATCATATGGACGTGATATCATCCTTTCTAAATGGGCAACTTGAAGAAGAAGACTACATTGAGAAACCAGAAGGATTTCAGCTGTCAGAGAATAAAGATTGCGTGTGCAGGTTAAAGAAGGACTTGTATGGTCTAAAATAGGCTCCCATATCATGGTATTCTAGACTACATAGATATCTACAACCAGGAGAGTTCAGAAAAGGAAATGTAGACAACAACCTCTACATCAAGGTAACTCAAGATAGTATTTTATTAATTGAAGTTTATGTTGATGATATTATTTTTGGAAGTGATGATTCTAGGTTAATCCATAAATTTACAAAGGATACAAAGAATGAATTTGAAATTCCATTACTTAGAGAACTATCCTTCTTTATGGGTCTTCAAATATGTCAAAGAAACCAAGGAATTTTTATTTCTCAAACTAAGTATATCAGATAAATGATAAAGAGGTTTGGAATGGAAGATTGCAAACTAGTCAACACTCCTATGCAAACCAGTTGCAAGTTGAGCAAAGATGATGAATCAAAATCTAAAGATCAGAGGCAGTATAGGTCAATGATTGGTAGCTTACTCTATGTGATAGTATCCAGACCATATTTAATGTAGGCAATTGGAAAGGTGGCACAATTTCAAGAAGCACCAAAGGAATCACATGTTGTAGAAGTAAAGAGGATTTTCAGATATCTCAAGGGAATAAAAGAGTTTGGATTATGGTATCCAAAAATAAATTATTTATCACTTATTTCCTACACAGATGCAAATTGGGAAGGTTGCATTGATTCCTGACGAAGCACTATTGGATTGGAATTCTACTTGGGTGAGAATTTGGTATCTTGGATAAGAATGAAACGATCATCAATATCATTGTCTACAATCGAAGTATAGTATATTGCATCAACAACATGTTGTACACAGGTTTGATGGATGAAAGAAACTTTGAAAAACATACAGGTTGAGTATGATGAGCCCATTCCTATATATTGTGATAATACAAGTGCTATCACTATCTCAAAGAATCCAGTGATGCACTCCAAGATGGAGCACATTCCAATGAAGTATCACTTTCTAAAAGAACAAGTTGCAAAGAAGAAAATTAGAGTTGAATATATGGGAACAAAGGAGAAGGTTGTAGATATCTTCACAAAACCACTTTCAAGGGAATCCTTTGAGTATCTTCACCAGAGACATGAGGTAATTTATACTCCAAAATGAATGCTTTTGAATAATTATCTTATATGTCTTAGATTTACACAAGGAAGCACCATACAAAGGATATTTCAAGTTGGGGGAGAAGATTCAGAAAGAGTTCAGTTAGGGGGAGTAGCCCCAAGGATAGTTCACTTAGGGGGAGTAGCCCCAAATGTGACGTTACATTTTCCATTGATGTCAAAGGGGAAGAGATTCACCAGATGTAGGACAAAGAGTTAAATTCTTGGAGAGAGAGCACATAGGCATGTTTATAGGAGGAGCATAAGTGATATGACTGCATTGTTGTAGTAGAGTGTTTCCATCAATACTAAAGGGGGGTATTGTTGTTTAATTGGGTTGGTTTTCATTTATGTCAACCCTTGAAGCAATTCCAATAGCGAATTCTGGTAGCCCAATAGTATGGTTAAGGGATCTAAGTTTTTTTCATGTATAATGGTATGAAGGTTAGTACATTTTTAATTAAAACTATTCTATATGGATAGTACATGTCATGCTATTTCTGGTGATATCTGGAATGCCATATAACTCCTCACGGTTAGAGAGTTATGGCCTTGTGAAGTTGGAGAAACCTCATGAGTTATCTAGAAGTCAAAGAAGTCAAAATTATTCTAGAAGCTCTTAGAAGAAGTTGACTAGTCAAGTGAGTGAAACTAGGAGTTAATCATGGGTTAAGTTGTTGCAATAAGAAAATAGCTAAAAATAAATTAGTTGCAACTAGAAGTGGAGAATTTACTATTTGTAGAAAAGTGGGTTAGAAGTGGACAAGTGTTTAGAAGTGGGTTAGCCCTAAATGAAGAAAATTGGGTTAAGTTGGTTAGAAGGTAACCCCTTGAGGAAGATACCTGAAAGTATAAATAAGAGAGAAAGGATCTCCTATTAGCACCTATTGAGCACATTGAATATCTATTAGTTTGTAAGGATTATTGCAGATACTCATTGATACATCTGAAGTTGTACAATTCTGAAGTAACATGAAGGGTTGATGATGAAAGTTTTGAAGTTTCAGAAATACTGAAAAAGCCCTAGTTTTTTAGGTGTACGAGGGATACAGTGGAGCAGGGCACGTATGTACATGGGCTAACAGTATAATAGGGCACGTACATGAGGGTAAAGCCTAAAAAGTTGAAAAGATGAAGATGCCAGGTCTCTAGAGTCTGAAAGAAAGCTCCCAGGAAGGTCTACAGTGATCAGGTACATCAGATCTATCTATTGGTTCAAAAGGTATGTCTTATTTCTTTGTGTAATTGGATTTTGTGTCTACATGAGAAATGGTTATGGGGGCTTGAGTATTTTCCGTAGAGATATTAGTGACTGCATGGGACTTTCTGTGTAAGTCATATCTACACAAATACAGTGTTACTATAGTCAATATTTATCATTTATACATCTTGTTAGGGTTGAGGCACATCTTGTATTTCTTGTTATATGGTTAAGGGATTTTGTGGTACACAGTTGAGAGCTTGTATTTTTGAAGTGGTTGATGTATTGGGAGGTCTTTTACTAGTAAGGGTTTGATGTCTAGTTCATGTGAGGGTTATTATACTTGTTCATGATTATACACACTTGTATGTCACATGACTAGAGATATATAGATGTATTTGGTTAAAGGATATGTATGAGGATGTATGCATAGGGCACAACTACAGTCTGGACATAGAAACAGGTTGCAGGTTGATGTGATAGAGGTTGAAGAGGGTCAGAGTTTTTAGAGAAAAGAACCCTAGTTTTTAGAGGGCATATGTCGGTTGTATTACAGATAGACCTCATACATACGCGAGCTGCAATATAGATAGGGCACGTGCATATGTACGCTGTAGAATAGATAGGGCCCGTATCTATGGGTTTTGGTTGGTAAAGGATGAGTACAAGTATAGGTTGACTACAAAGTAGTGGTACAAGTTGGCTACAGGACAGTGGTACAAGTTGGTACAGGTTTATAGTGGTATATCTTACAGTGACAATGGTTTCATCATCTTACTTATATTTCATGGAAACAGTACGGGGAAAGGATAGGTGGTTGTAGCCACCTTCCGGTTGTAGCCGAAGAGCATAGGGGGTTGTATCCTCCTTCGTGTTGTAGCTAGAGAATTGGGGAGTTGTAGCTTCCCTCAGGTTGTAGTCTGAAAATATAGGGGGTCGAAGCCTCCTTCTAGTTGTAGTTGGAGAATAAAGGAAGTCGATGAGTAGGGATAATCTAAGGATGGAAATTTATTTTGAAATGTAGAAACCTTGGTGAATATTACTAGTCCTTTATATGTCAACTATAAATGTTTGGCAATATTTTTGTTAAAATATTCAAATTTCTAAGGATTATATTGTTTTTATAACATTTTGGCGATTTTTAAGGTAAAATCATTTTTTCCTATAGAATTTAGAAAAAAAAAAATAGAATGGAGAATATTCTTTTGGGAAAAAATATTGAAAATTATCCCATGGGAGAAATTTATCCCCTAAATTTTCCTTGGTTCTGATATAGGATCCTGAGTTTTCTCTTTGCTCAAAGAGTTCTTATATTTATACTTATCTTGTTCATTAGGCTTGACTTCATCTCTGAGAGTATCCTGAGGTTTATCTTGAGTATCTTCTCATTTCTTCTCCCCCTCAACTAATGATCCATATAGTAGGCCATGATTTTTCTTCTCGACATATTTATCATTGTATAAAGTCTTCTCAGGAGTAGTGCTAATGTCTTCCTTGTTTTCCTGGTTGTTCTCTACATCTCCTCTAGCTGTATCATTACCATTGTATTCATTGTGATTTTCCTCACTATCTTGATTGGGACGAGTATCCTAAACATATGTGTCTCTTCCATGGATTTCATACAAGGGTACCTCTAAGTCTTTTCCACCAGGTGGAACTTGATCTTTTTCACTAGTTTATTTTTTCTTGAGTGAGTATCTTTCTCACTGTTGTCATTTATTGTTTCCATGTTATTCTCACTTGCTAGATTTGTTGGGGGCTCCTCTTTATTTTCATTCACATTAATGATGAGGACAAAAATCTTAACCACATATTCCTCACTTTCGTTAAATAAAACACAATTTCATAGGCTTTGCAATAGTGGTAGAATTTTCTTTATCTTCCTTAAGATTCTTCTCTTGTTGAGCCTTTTCTCTTTCCATCCAATCCAACTCCTCTTTCTTCCTTTTATTTTCTTCTTCTTCCTGAATCTTCCTAAACTCATTAGCTCGTTCTTGTTCTTTGTTTTTATTTAACTCTTTTTATTCCTGTTAAACCTTTTCTTTTTTGTCATTTTTCCTTTTCTCTATGTACTCTTTCTTTCTTTGTTCCTTTTCTTCCTTCTTTATTTGTTATGTGAGCACCTTTTGAGTTTCAACCTTCTCATTATTTTTCCTATGTTCTTCCTACAGTCTCCTTTCCTTTGCATGTTCTTTCATAATTCTCTCTTTCTCTTGTTATAGGGCTTGTTTCTCTTTCTCTTCTTTAATCCTCTCTTCCTCTTCCTTTTTCTCTTTATTAGCTTCATTTTTGGAAGAGGCTCCTTGATTGACCATTTTTATCTATTCCTCAACAGTTAGGGAGGAAAAAATAGCTATTTTTGGGTTAATTTTTTTTTTTAAACCCCCTTCTAGTCTGGGGCATGTTCATTGAATAGATCCTCCTACCATTTTGCATGAGCATATGGCCAGCTCAATATTACCTCCTCAAAATGTTTAATAGACAAAACCTTAGGGTCATGCTTCTTGAATATCCCATTCATTAATATATACTTAATATGCACCTATATATCTTGCTTTGCATTCTTTTCATCTTTTACCATGTAATGTCCCACCTAGAAACCATAAGGGATGAACAACCTCTTTTTTTCCTTCACCGGAGAGGCATTGAACCCCTGCATAATAGACCAGTAGCATATTTATCCAACTACAAGCCCATCAGATACATAAACAGGTAACAAGTGTGGCGGAATGATAGCCTCATAAATCCTAATATATGTGTGTTTCTCTTTTAGATACTAGTTTCCTATGCATTCTAAGATATTTTTTGCCGACTTGGAAAACCTAGGGAACTCTTTCCCAAAGATAATAAAGTATATATTGTTCATAAAGAAGTCACAGATTTGGGAATAAGGCTTATTATACCTACTCTCCCACATCATGCTGAAATAAGCATGTACTAGTAGCTCAAAGACCTTCCAGCTGAGTGACAAACATGGGAAAGTATTATGGGCACAAAACACATCTAGGATGAAATATAAAATATAAAAAATAGGGGGAGTGCTAGGATGAGGTGACTATGCTTAAATTATCCTTAGTCTAATCTAATTGGAAATGATATCTCCCCATATAAAACTTCTCTCCCACATCACTACATGGTAGGATAATGGAAGCCAAGCTTCAGAGAAATGACATCAGTCTATTTCCCCATACATTCTCCATAGAATAATCATCAAATACATGTAGGTTTCTCTCAGATCGATGATGGAATATCTCCCTGAGGATTGATTAATTTTTTTTTTATCTTCCTTCCACCAATTTCCCTATATCCATCTGGTCTCATACTTTTTGTAGAAGGATATCGATAATTCTTTAGTGAGGGATTCATCAGGTTCTATAAATTTATAATAGGTATTGACATATTGAAGGATGACATAACTGATACATTCTCCCTTGTCATTTACAATCCTACAATTATAGGAATTAATGTGAATGAAAACCCATTCCATCAATTCCAGGCATAGCATAACAAATTCTCTTTTGGTCACAAAGTGTAACATAGATTTCCTAATAGTTGGGAAAATGGTATCATCCACTTCCCTGATTTTCAGGTTACTATGGGGGGTTGACTCAAGGTAGTATTCTTTATTAAACTTAG
The DNA here is from genome assembly GCA_032191745.1 of Picea mariana. Taxonomy (NCBI): domain Eukaryota; kingdom Viridiplantae; phylum Streptophyta; class Pinopsida; order Pinales; family Pinaceae; genus Picea; species Picea mariana. Next base: position 64,403 of record JASDQU010504172.1, on the reverse strand, counting down.
TAAAAAAATCATTCCAAGAAGTAATTGGCACCTAGGTAGAGGCTTTGTCTCCTATGCATGGTTCTATATCGCAAAAAAGCAGCACCGGTGTTGAAATTTTATGGGGGAAATCTTGATAAGAGGTCAAGTTCTCTTGGACGTGAGGTTTCTTCGACTTGTAGATACACAAAACTAGAGACACCATTGAAATCCTTAGACCTTTTCCTTGGATTCTTGGGAGTTATTTGTAGAGAATCTCTTCTAGGTGGCATTATATTTGCAAACAACACTTCAAAGGTAAGTAAATTCCAAAATGGTGTTCTTAAAACTCAATTGCATAGAATGATCATACATATCACCAAGTTACGCTAGAGTAAATTGAAATAGATATTACCTAAAATCAAATTCCTAGCATGTGATTAATGGACAAAAAAATTCCAAAAATAACCAATGAAACAAAGTTGCAATCCTCAAATTTTGGAATAAGAGCAAGCTAGAAGACATACGTAGCAAAAACCAATCTTAGGCTAAGTTAACAATGAAATGATTTGGGGGAAAGTGTGGTTTAATATACAAAATACCAACCTATGGGGAAGGATATCACAACATTATGGCATTTTAATACAACAAACATGCCTTCCACTAGCCTTTAATGGCATATTTAATGTGTGGAGGTGACCATCGAATTTTTTTGAAATGTTTGTTTGGCACGCTTTGAGTTAATCAAGTTCGGGTGTCAAGATAAATTTTTTCATGACTCAATACTAACGTCGATCTAGTGATGGACACCCAAAACTATACAACAATGACATAAGCTCAGCACATGTGTGGGTGAAATGAATGGTTGACATGGAAAATAAAAAAGATGTGTCAATTCCCTACTGGTAGATTGATAAGTTGATGTGTTTATGGTCCCACCCCGATCGCAAGGGATGAGTGAGTCATAAGGTTAAATATTTAACAATTTGGATTCAACCCTCCCTTTTGATAGGACAATCAACATTGTTTCATATGTGAGAACCTTTCGGGCATTGGGTGTGAGTATTGACATGAAAACTAGATGGGATAACTGATCTAGCCGATAGCTGATGAGTTCATCATGTTGTTTTTATTCATATGAGATATGATCGATATATTATTACAATGATGAGTGCTCCATATATAGGGAACATATGGTGACCATCCATGAAATGATGTGTCCCCTGAATAATCAATAACTATATATTATTATCATTTACTTATTATATATGATATTTAATAATCAATAACTATTTATTATTATCATTTACTTATTATATATGATATTTAATAATCAATAATTATATTATTAATTATTATTATAAGAGAATGTTTTCCCGATGTTTTCCAAACATCAACACTCCCTCTCAATGAGGAAGACATTCTGCATCATTCCAAGCTTGTCTTTGAAGTATACAAATTTCAACCTAGATTCACGACACTTGTCTGTCAGTCTTGGGATATGTCTCTCTCCCACTGGAACTAAGGAGAAACTCCTTTTGTGACTCTCCCTCTGAGCCAATTAACTCTCTCTAAGGTCAGGATCACTCTGGGTCCATATGTATTATCATATAGCATCTTAAGTCTTTACCATTCCTTGTCAAATCACCATCACTAGGACAAAGAACACACCAGGATCTTTCACCATAGGTACATACCTATGATTGAATGTCTTCTTGATGCTAAATGACACGTGGAAAGCACTTCAAGTACCTTGAGTCCATATTATTCCTTTTCATGATTAAGTAAGGACTACTTCTGGAACCATTTACCACAAGTGCACCTTTATGTTAAATGTATCCTATCTCCCTTGGTCTGCAGCCCAATCTAGAAGAAGATCCACCTGATGATGAAACATCAACACTCCCTCTTAGCTATTGAGGTATCTTTCCATAGTAATACACAACTACTATCCAGAGACAAGAAGTCTCTGCCAGTGGTGCATAAACACCATAGTAGCAAAAGGTATGTCACACATGGCACTCCCATGTGGACTTCTAGAGGCTACTCCCTCTAGGAACACATAGGTTCAAATCCCCATACTGTGTGACATCAAGGTAAAATCCCTTGACATGTCCCCATGTGCTCTCCACAAGGGACGTGTCTTCATGTGCTCTCCACAAGGGACGTTGGGATATAATCCCAAACTCACTTATCCCTTCTTGGATAAGTTTCCTCACAGATCAATTCAACTCAATTCACAGAGGAGTACAATCTATAGAATGTTTGTCACACATGGCACTCCCATGTGGACTTCTAGAGGATATTCCCTCTTGAAACACTAGGGTCAAATCCCCATAGTGTGTGACGTCAAGTTCAATTCCCTTGACATGTCCTCATGTTCTCTCCACATGGGACATGTCCACATGTTCTCTCCACATGGGACATGTCCTCATGTGATCTCCACATGGGACATTGGGATATAAGCCAAAGAACAATTATCCCTTCTCGGATAAGTGTCATCATATATCAACTAAACTCAGTCATAGAGGAGTACGATCTAGAGAATGTCTCAGAAAGATGCAAACATCAACACTCCCTCTCAGTGAGGGAGGCATTATTTTCCATGCCAAGTCTATCACAAAAGTACTTGAACTTCATCCTGGTTTGGTAAGAATATCAGTAACCTTCTCATTTGTAGGAAGGTATTGCACCAGTACCTCCTTCCTTTGCACCATGTCTCAGATGTAATGGTACTTGATCTCAATGTGGTTCGATTTTTTATGAAACACTGGATTATCTAAGATCTTCATACAAATTTGGTTACCATAATGATTAATGGTGGAATCTAGCACATGTTCGAATAAATATGCGTGGAGCTTGTGAAGCCACATGGCTTCAAAGACTAACATACTTAATGCAATGTACTCTTCTTATGTTGTGCGCAAATCCACAAAAGTTTATTTCTTGCTACACCGGGAAACCGTGGAAGATCCCAAAGTGAAGCAACACCCAAAAGTTCTCTTTTTTTCCACTACGTTCCCTGCCCAATTAGAGTCAATATATTCCTACCATCTCATATCAATACTGGAAGTATATCTTAGACCATGTCCAACTGTGCCTCACAGGTATCTCAACACATGATTCACAACAATCCAATGTGTCTACCTCAACTGACTCATAAATTGGTTAAGTGCACTCACTGCATAGAAAATATTTGGTCTAGTGTTAACCTGATACATCAATGATCCAATCAAATTTCTGTACATGTTTAGATCAATTTCATCAGAATTGGAATAAGACACACTTAGTTTCTTCAGATTCATCACCAATGGTGTAGCCACGGTATTCAAGTTCAACATCCCAAACTTCTTTAATATCTCAACTATGTATTGCCCCTGACTTAGGAAGATCTCATTAGTTCTATGCCACACCTCTAGTCCCAAGAAGTAGTGCATCATAACAAGGTCCTTCATCTCAAACTTAGAGGCCGATGCATACTTACATTCAACAATAAGGCTCTCTGTATTGGTCAGGAACAAATCATATTATATATCCTAATCATACTAAAATCTGTTACTATATATATTAATACTCAGTTTTTATCATTCTAACCC
>JASDQU010504172.1:40203-57219 GCA_032191745.1 Picea mariana | reverse complement strand
ATGTGCATTTTCCTTTATGTCCAAATAACTTCATCAATCTTGTGGTCCAAAACCCATGACTAGGGTTGACATCAATGACAACAACCAATCTTCCAACAAAGCCTTGATGCTGGATCTGAAACTTTTGAAGAAGGTTGGAACCAAACAAATCATGGTAAGGAGGGATTTCGAATTGATTATTAAGCAAATTAAAGGTGAGTATGTAGCAAAACATCCCTGTCTTAGAGCTTATAGGAATGTTTTTCTGGATGCCCTTAAATGTTTCACTGAAGTTGATTTGTAGGTGATGCCTAGGGGACATAATATTTTGGTAGACGGGTTAGCTACGTCAACAGCCACATGCAAGATACCTTTTCGTTCCACTCATCCATACAAGATGGAGGTGAAATGTAGACCAAATATTTCAGAAAACATCAGATACTGGCAGGTATTTGGTAATGATGATCAAATTGAAGATTTTCTGCAATGTAAAAATGATTTCGAGTGTACAAACATAGACTTAGAAAATGAAGATGAAAATGTAAAAAGACCTGATTTTGGAAATGATAGTGTAAATAAGATAGATTCGGTAGAGTTAGGCAATGATGAGATAGAAGTTGATATTTTTCATTTGAAAAGTAATGTTTTACCTAGGGCTTTAGTTCCTTTAGAGGACTTATTTGATTTCAATGATGTAGCTAAAAAACCAAAAATTGAAGCCAGTGGTCAAGAAGTAGAAGATTGTAATATAGGGACAGAAGAGAACCTAGGATGATGAAACTTTCCAAATCATTACTCCCTGAGTAAAAACTCAAATACATTGAGCTTTTCAAGGAATATTTAGACGTATTTGCCTGGGGTTACAAGGACTTGAAGGCTTATGACACCAACATCATACAACATAGGATTCCAATAAATGAAGATCAAAAACCTTTCAGACAGAAACTTAGGAGAATCAATCCCAAGATACTTCCCCTGATAGAAAAAGAAATGAAAAAAAATGTACGATGCTAAAATCATAGTCCCGTTACAGTTTTCCAAATGGGTTTCAAATTTGGTCCCAACATGAAAGAAATCCAGAGAAATCAGGCTTTGCATCGATTTTCAAAATTTGAATAAGGTCTCTCTAAAGAACAATTACCCATTGCCAAAAATGGACCACATATTACAAAGGGTAGTCGGATCCAGTCGAATCTCTTTACTGGATGGGTTCTCAGGTTATAATCAGGTCCTCGTTCACCTAGATGACCAAGACAAAACCGCTTTCACAACACCATGGGGTACTTTCATGTATGTGAAAATGCCTTTCGGGTTGATGAACACCAGGGGCACTTTCCAAAGGGAAATGGACATCGCTTTTGTGGAAGAACTTGACAAATTTATTGTCATCTATCTCGACGATGTAACTGTGTTTTCCCAATCTGATGTTGAGCACTTACAACATCTTAGACGAGCTTTTGGGAAATGCAGGAAATTTGGGATTTCTTTAAATCCTAAGAAGAGCCTTTTTGGATTAGAGGAAGGTAAACCGCTAGGGCACATAATCTCTAAGGACAGAATTAAAATAAACCCCAGCAGGATTGAGGCCATTCATAAATTAGAACACCCAAGAAATATCAAAGAGTTACAGTCTTTTATCGGAAAAATAAACTTTCTGCGAAGATTCATACCCAACCTGGTTGATCTTCTCAGGAACATCAAAAACATGTTAAAAAAGGCCACAAAAATAAAATGGGACACTGAGTCCAGGCAGTCTTCTGAACAAGTCAAATGCTCACTCACGCAAGCCCCAGTCTTGATTAGTCCCGACTTCACCAAATATTTCTATATTTTTTCTTTCGCCTCTGAACATACCATTGCAGTAGTATTACTACAGAAAAACAACGAAGGGTATGAACAACCCATAGACTTTTTCAGTAAATCTTTAAGAGATGTTGCTTTGAATTATAAAATAATGGAGTAACAAGATTTTTCCTTGGTGAAATCCATAAAATATTTTAGAGTATACATTCTCCATTCCCACACCATTACATATGTTCTGAATGCAGTAGTAAAAGACATTTTAACCCGGGACAATCTGGACGGTTGAAGAGGAAAATGGATTGCTATCATTCTAGAGTATGAAATAGAGATTAAGCCTACTAAACTGATTAAAGGTCAAGGTCTAGCAAAGTTAATGGTTGAATCAAATTTCCATGCTCTTGACATTAATTTCTTAGTTGAAGTAGATGAACATGGTGAGCAGGCGACTCCAAGTGTGAGAGAGGTATTTCTCAACTCTCCATGGTACGTAGACCTGATATTTGTTTTGCATAATTTGCAAGATCCCCCTAGTCTGACCAAGACTAAAGCTAGGTTTTTGAAATTGAAAGCATTAAAATTCTGCATTCTAGAAGGCAATCTATATTGGAAAGATCCTGGAGGTATTTTGTTAAATTTTCTATTGAAGGATGAAGCTGACAAAGCACTGCAGCATTTTCATGCAGGATACTATGGTGGTCATCTAAACTGGAAGGCCACAACCAACAAAATCCTCAGAGATGGATTCTATTGCCTAACTCTATTCGCTGATGTGCATCATAAAGTGACTTCGTGTCATCAATATCAGCTGTTTGAAGGAAAAATGAAACTTCTTCCTCTACCCCTGAAACCAATCTCCATTGATGCTCCTTTCCAGCAATGGGGATTAAACTTCATCGGAGAAATACATCCTCCTTCCTCGGGCCAACACAGGTGGATTCTTACTACCATGGATTATTTTACAAAATGGATCGAAGTAGTACCAAGCAGGCAAGCCACTGATTCTGTCATTATTAAATTTCTTGAAAATGATATCTTGTCTTGCTTTGGATGTCCTAGAAAAATTATAATTGACAATGCAGTTGCTTTTCAATCTAAGAAACTCATATATTTCTACAACTAGTATCATATTGGCTTGGGACATTCCACTTCTTACTACCCTCAGGGAAATGGGCTGACATAATCATCAAATAAAACCCTAGTAAACATTATCAAGAAAACTTTGCAGGGAAGCAAGAAGTCATGACATAACAAGTTGGTCTTCGTACAATGGGCCGACGGACTGACCACCAAAAGGTCAATCGGTATGTCACCATATCAGCTGGTCTATGGCACAGAAGTAGTCTTTCCCACTTCCTTAGGAGTCCCTGTCATGAAATTGCTGCAAGACATGCAAGCTGAGCCAAACGACTCCCAAAGAACGATCAACCAGATGATCCATTTGCAGTAGTCCAAGGAAGAAGTATACAACAATACCCAGGTAGTCCAAGAAAGCATTAAGAATATTTTTGACAAAAGAACCAAGGAATATGATTTTGAGCTAGGAGATTTGGTGCTGAGATGGGATTCCCGAAATGAAGACAAGGGAAAGCATGGAAAATTTGATAGTTTGTGGAAGGGACCATACATGATTCAAGCATTCAGAGGAAATAACGCTCTCTTGCTAAACAATAGTGATGGGACAGATCTGCCAGGAGGACCTGTAAATGGCAGAATGCTGAAGCATTATTCACCACCTCAGTAGAGATATGAAGTCACACTTTCCATTATACAAACCATTTTTTTCTATTTTTCTTGTGATTTTATGAGTGAATAACTTTGGTCAGATGGTTGAAGCCCGAAGAGAAGGCCCTAAGCCGTTGACCACTGTTTTTCCATTTTTCGAAAAAAAAACCAATCAAGCAACAAAGGCGACTATGGAGGAAGTTTCAGAACATCAGGAATCAAGATTCTTGGCACTTTACAAGGAGAGTACCATCCCCAAGTGGAGCCGCTGTTATCACCATATAATTTATAGGATCAACTGGTGACTGAAATGTTATCTGTTTAGTGTTTTTTGTTTGTCAAATGATTTTTCATTTTGCAAATAATTTGAGAAAAGAAAGAAAAAGAAAAAAGAAAAAGAAAAGAAAGAAAAAAAAGGAGAAAAGAAAGAATAAAAGAGGGCATAAAAGAATTTCAATAGAGCCCCATGCAATAACAATGACTTGGTCCATACCTTTCAAGCATGGCCAAGCTTTTTTAAATTGATGTTGATAGGAATAGTGAATAAGCTTGGCTAAACTGTTTAATCTTATCCAAGTGATCTAGGTTAGTTAGTGAATAAATCCGGCAAGACTATCTAATCTTGGTCAAATAGCCCTAGGTTAGAATAAGTTCTTAGCCCAATAGTTTAATTTGGGCTAATTGTCATAGGAAGTTAGGTTAGAACATAGGGTAGATTGCTTTATTTTTAATAAAACCAACTCGATGATCAATGTTGGACCATGTCTTGGATGCTTAAAAGGTTGTTTGTCTAACCCTTTGGTGATGTAAACAAGTAAAAGCTTGGGAAAAACCCATGATATGCTCTTATCCTAAGTTTTTTAGGGTGCATATGCTTTCACACCCACATTTATGCACCGTTCATGTATCAATGGCTCAGATGATCATGCCTAGATCTACTATGGACAAATATTTCCAGGCCCCCCCGACCATTCTACCTTTAATGGTGGGGGGAGGGGGGGGGTTAGAATCGTTGATAATGCATGTGCGGATCTAGATGGCCCAAGTTTCGGTGCTTAGATCTATGGTCTGTATTGGATTCCGGACCCCCCCCCATCCATTCTTCCTTTAATGGAGAGGGGGTGGTCCAGAATGTGTGTTAAAGAGCGTGCACAAATCTACAGTCAAAAGGAAATCATGTAGATAAATGGCTCAAGGTATTTTTCGGACCCCCCAGACTGATCTACCTTTAACGGTGGGGGGGGTGTCCAGAATGGAATCTTACTCTCGCGGGCCCCCTATCTATACGTGGCATGAATCTACTAGTCCTGAATCCCACAACCTCTTTCTATCTGACATACCTCGTCACCTCATGATGTCATTATCCACCTTTCCATAAGGGTCACATCCTGTAACTGCGTCAGTCTTTCTCCCTCATTCACCCGTGGCAAGTCCCCTCACCATGATTTTTCCCCTCACCATTATTTTTCCCCCCAACCGATAACCGCCACATCACTCATCCATATCCCTCAGTCACTGTCACCTGCCATCTCATGTTCTAAATGACTCGTTGGCCATTTATTACTGGATAACTTATCTTTTAACTAGTTGACCTGTCCCCCGCACACAAGGGATACCCGTTCACTCAAAATTACCCTCACTCTTCATTCCTTCACCATTTACCCACTCATCGCACAAGAGAATTTACCCCGTTTTCTTCTCTGTTACAGTCAGTCGCCCCCATCTACAGTCATCCCCGCTAACGTTGTTTTATTTCAAGGTATTGTTACAGTAATGGCGCCAAAGTCAAAATGAACAGAAGGAGAGGAGAATCTATTTCTCCCACCTCCTGTTGACCTCGACAGGATTCCACTGGTTGACAAAGACTACTTAATCGCATACACTAAGTGTGAGTTCGACTTCGAATACCTTCAATCATGGCTTAAAGAAGTCTTCCTAGACCAGAGTGATGAAATTGGACTATGGGAGTCCAACCTACCCCTGTATCTCTTCCCCCAGATTCACCATTTCCCAGGGTTCACCCTCAAGTGCCAAGCCCACTATATTCCCAAGCAAAGAGCCATCGTATCCTCATCTGGGGAAGTTATTTTCCTCATCACGCCATAAACCATCGACCAAATGATGCAAATATCTCGAGCTGACTACACCTCACCTTTTAACCTTGAAATCATTACAGAGTTATACCAAAAGATGATGTTTCCTCAAAGAGATCAAATATTTGAGCTTTTTCTTCCACAGTTCGCTCAGCTCCCCACTAAAAATCCCTCTTATCCTTCCTCCATGTTCTCAACAAAACGAAACCAGGTTCTCATGTCACTATGCGCCTTGTTGGGTTATTATTCAGATCAGTGGGTAGATGAAACCATTCTAGTATTTTTGTCTATTTTCTCCACCGATGATAAGCCCACTACACAATTCAACTTCAGCAAGTTCCCGGTGGACAACATTCATGAGCAATTCATCAATTTCACCACAAAAGGCATGTTCTAGTATTCTTCAATACTAGCATACTTGTTCATGTTCTTCCAAGCGGACAAATTCACTTTTCTATGAAGAAGATGGATGGAGATGGAAAACCCCAGGTAGTAACCGCATGGACTTCCTTGCTCAGACATAACTGCATGGAATTCATTTTCAAGCAGTTCATCGATCAATTATACCACCCAGTGGTGAGTATGCTCAGCGGCAGACCCGAACCCAGGATTAATGATGAAGTTCAGAGGATCCTACATCTCTTAGATCATACAAAGACTGGTGATTAGTACCTGTACCAAAATCACACTGATATCAGAGTCTATGGGTGCGAGTTGGCCCCATATAAAATGCCCAAATACTTACCTGTCAGAATTTTTTCTCTCGAATACATAAGGCAGATGATAAACTCGGATGATAAGGCAGATGATAAGGCAGATTGGGTCTTTCATCTGCAACAGTCAAGGCACCAGGGAGGAAACAGACAAGATGCTAAAGGAAATGAAATTCTTTGTGAGTTTCACATGGCACTATGATCCGTGCGGGATTATTTTAGAGATGAGGATAAAAAACAAGAATATCCCATATGTCCACGAATCTAGGCCTGAGGTAGAAAAATTTGCAAACCAGACAGGATGGGAACAAAATACTTTGGTTGAAATAGAAGAATAGGACCTCCTTGTCACTATATCATAGACAACCACACCATAGACTCCAAAAGAGAAAATGCCTACACAATATCTGTCACCTCCTGTCACAGAAGTATCATTAGAAGAATTTTGACTGCATACCAAGAGGCCAAAAACCAGTCTATCTCCTTACCTGGCTAGAGAGAAGGAAATTCCATCCACTACAGTGACAGAGGTTGATCAGTCGCTCCTCAGTACAAGCGACAAGCAGATCATAACCACAATATTACCAAAGAAGCCTATGGCTACTCCACCAATCAACCAGCTAGGCAAGACAGGACCGAGGCTGAGTATTTTTAAGAAATAAGATCTGATCAAGAAAAAGAATCAGACTCTGACTAGCAGCACATACACCCAATTCTGGAAGCAGGCGTCGACTGCACAACACAGGATACTATCCGCATTCGACACGGAGAAGGGAAGAATGCACATGGCATTTCTCCAAGCACAGGTGCCAAATCCAAAGGTAATCACCAACTATAAAAGGGAAACCTTTGAATTCCAGACCAAAGATGTACATCCTGTCAATCAAATGGACCTGCATAGGCAAACTAGAGAAATAGATTTCTCCACGCTGGCACATGCTTCCACTATTGCCTCCAGGTTACAAGTGTCTCTGAACAACATCCAGACACAGTTGAAGTTGGAGAAAATATCATCCTTTGCCAAGGATAACATGATCAAAACACTGGAGGAACTAGTCCTCAAGATCGGGTACGACCCCTCGAATGTGAAAGCATTCGAGGAGATGATCAAGAAGAAAAATGCCGACATAGCATATTTGAGGAAACAATTGAAGATGCCACCAACAATAGACTCACAAGCAAAGGAAATAGCAAAGAAAAAAGGAGAAAAAGATGAGATGGTTAAGCTAATCATGGAGCAGAATGCACAACTGAAGGAAATGGAAGCTGAGATGGAGAAGCTAGTGAAAGAGAAAGAACAGTTGAATCCTATGGAATTCATTCCATTGAGTGCAGTTCCACTCTCAAGAGTGAGCACAAAATCACTAGCAGAATTCCCATCGGTGAATCCACTGACCTCTCTGGAAAAGACGGTTGAATTGCCCAAATCTATGGAAGAGATGAACCTGCAGGAGACAGAGATTAGCAGGCTCAAAAAGGAGATTGAGAAACTTCAGGAACTCAAATCTTCTTATCAAACCAGCTTCTCCAAGGAAAAACAGGTGTCATACCAGCTCAAACAAGAGTTACAATAGCTCAGGAAGAGAACATTGGTAGGTAAAACACTGGCTGAAGTCAAAGAAAGTGTCTGGACAGACATCACCAACTCTATGAACGAAATATGGTCAATGATATAGATTATGTTTGAGAAAAATGAATTGGTGCAGAGAAGTAAACAAGCCATCAAGAAGATCAGATCAGAACTGGGAGAGATGCCCACACAGGCTAATGAAATCATCAAATTCTTGAATTCTAAAACCAGAGAGGAGCTGGAAGAGATGAGAATTGAGGATAGAACAAAGACCATCCTTGAGGTCAAAAGATTCTTGACCAAGAGAGGACTGATTCTACAGCTAGAACAAAAGGTTCAAGCCATGGACCTAGGGGTACAAAGGTTTTTCAACAAGATTGAGGCTCTACAGAAGAAAGGTCTTCCTGCTTTGAAGGTGATAAATGAAAAATTGATGACACTCCTAGATTACAAAAAGAGACTAGCCGATGTGGCTAAGTATAGTTCAAAATTTTCAGGGATTCAAGGCAGCATCACCGACAAGGAATTCCTAGATGCATTCCAGTTGTACATCAGCATACAACATGAGATCTGGTACATCTTCATCACCAATCCTACTTTTGTCAAGTACACAGAAATGGATGAAGTCTACCGAAGGTTACTCAAAGTCAGTGTTCCCAGTCATATTCAATGGGAAGAGCTTTGTGACCTGATCAAGTAGTCGATGAGCTATCCCAACCCAGTCAGCTATCCAATTAGACAAGGTCGTGTAGAGGCCTCAACAACGGTTCACCCAGAAAACAACATGCAGTTTCGACACATCATCAAACAGTTTCCTAGATTCTTGTAATTTGTTAAGTTAGTTAAGCTAAAAATAGATTGACCCCGTCCTGATCTTTAATGACAGGATCGTTTGTAATTTTGGGTTATAAATACTTCACTTTTCGAAGTATTGAGGGTTGATCTTTACGCCCTATGAGCTATCAGATTGTAATATTTTTCAAGAGATCTTCCATTAATACAAAGAGGCATTTTTACAGGATTCTTGCGTGTATTCACTGGTGATGTTTTTCCTTTCTAAGTTAAATGTTATTCTCGCTTAGTTATCACACTGTTTGCTAAATCTAATCTTTGAAAGTAGTGAATGTTGTAGGATTTATCTTTGTATACCCTGTTTCTGACTTTAAAAGATTTTAGTGTTTCATATTCTGATTTTACGATAAAGAAATTCTTAACTGCTTTTTTGTTGTAATTGACATTCTCATCTTTTTTCTGCTATTCCTCGTTTATGCTACTAAAAGAATCCATCGATTACATTATCTCGTCGTGTGAAAAGTTTCTTTTCTTTCCGGTTTAGATTTTATTTCATGATACAGACCCCATAGCCCAATGGATGTGTAAACTATCTTATCCAACTCGACAAACACTACAGCAACAAAACCAACACATTCTATTTACCTAGCCTAATATTTTAAATTTGAAACATATCTAAATCATATAGAGAGATCCCTCTCTGAATTTGGTAGGGCTATATCCTAGCTTCAAAGTGGTTGGATAAAGTTACCTCCCGTAGATTTCTTCTTTTCTGACAACCTCTAGGAAATTTACAAAGCGTTAACAGGTGTTGCCATCAATTCGAAAGGGGGAAATTGTCATACAGTTGTCTTAGGTTGATGGAAATTTGGTATGGATTATTGGTTTTCATTGATGTCAACCATTGGAGAGTGATATTGTATATTGATTTCAACCCTTAATGATTGATTTCAACCCTTGGGGAAAGTTTGGTAGTGAATTCTGGTAGCACAAACGTTTGAGTAATGGATCCAAGTTTTTTTTATGTATAGCGGTATGAGTTTTAATATATTTGAAGGTAATACTATTCTATATGGATAGTACATGTCATTCCATTTTTGGTGGTATTTTTAATGTCACATAACTCCTCACAGTTAGAGAGTTATGGCCATGTGAAGTTGAAGAACCCAATTTTGGGTAATGGACCCTAGTTTGTTTGACGAATAATGGTACACGTTTTGATATATTTGTAGGAAAGACTATTCTATATGGATAGTACATGTCATTCCATTTTCAGTGGTATGTGTAATGCCACATAACTCCTCATGGTTAGATATTTATGGCCATGTGAAGTTGGAGAACCCTCATGAGTCATCTAGAAGCCCCAAAAAGTCAATGTAGTCAAAGTGTTTGCAAAGAAGAAATTATTTAAATAAGAAATTGAAGTGATGAGTGTACTATAAATCAAAGTGGATACAAAACAAATTATTTAAATAATAAATTCAATGGATAAATTACTAAGTCGACAAGCAGTTAGAAGTTGGTTAACCCTAAAATAAGGAAGGTGGGTTAAGATGGTTAAAAGGTAACCCCTTGAGGAAGCTACATGAAAGTATAAATAAGAGGCAAGGCTCTCTCATTTTAATAACACTTGAGAATATTGAATATCTACAAGTGACTGAGGTAACCAAAGGATATATAAGACTAATTTTAGAGGTAAGGTGAAGTAAAGAAGGACGGAATTCAAGGGAGGATAAATTCTTTTGATGATGCTTTCTAAGGTATGTTATTTATAGGTCATCTCACCATTTTCGTAATAAATTTTTCTAGAAATATTCATACCATAAAATTGGGAGGTCGTTGAGGAAACATATCCAATTAGTTGTGGTACAAATTCCAGCTTGTGGTTTGTTTTATTTTTGGGGTTACACTCTGTGGAAAATAGGGTTTGTGCCTAGTCGTGAAACTAGTCTAAAACATGTGTTTAGGGTAAAAATGTCATAAATTATTCATAACAGGTCCAAATTCCATAAGACAAAATGTGTTGGTTAGAGTACAATTTTTAGTATTCTATATACAATTTTCATATCCATACAACAAATATTTTGTGCGATGCACACTCTACAAGTTCACACTCTAGAATAAGCCAAAATTCAACAAGGTATGCCATTTTTTCTACAACTTCTTTTCTGAGAGGTTCCAAGTAGTGAAACATGGAGATATTACACAAAAAAACAATGAATAACATTATGTACTATTTTCAGATCATTATTCATTACAGATACATAGTTATTATTATTTCAAGTTAGGGTTGTTGACTAATCCAAAACTAGTCATGTGAGACTAAAGTAAAGTTTGATGAAAATTCTAGTCTCTTGTTGCTAAACTTAAGGAAGGTTTGCAGGTATGTGATCACATACACCAATTATATTACAGAGTTACAAATCAAAGTGGGATGATGAAACTGATGAGGGCTTGTGGTCAAGGTACATGTTGGGTACATGGTTGAGACAAGTAGTTGATGAGTTGGTACATACATGAGGTGTATAGTTGATGATGTTGGTACATCTTGATGAGTCATAGTTGATGAGTAGCTGATATATGATTGGTATATACTTGGTACATGGTTGGAGGCACTTGTTAGTAGTATTGTTGACACATGGTTTATGGATGATGTAGCATACTTGTATTAGTATATTATTAGAAGAACATATTGATCATGGTGATGACTATGAGTTGTTGTGTTATGCTTGGTTGATGCACATCTTTGAGAGTTGTCTTGGTGATTAATCTTGGTGATTAGTTCTAATTTGGTTGATAAGATTGATGAGACAGGTTGTTGTGATAGGTTGTTTGGACATGTTGTTGTGACATGTTATTCATATAGGTTTGGTGCATGGTTGATGCACTTGTTCATGGTATAGTTTGAGGTATAGGTTGGTGCATGGTTTATGCACTTGTTTATGGTACAGGTTGATTATAGGTTATTTGGTACAGGTTGGTGCATGGTTTATGCAATTTTTTATGGTACAAGATGATTACAAGTTGAGGTACAGGTTGATGCATGGTTGATGCATGTTTTAGGTTATTGGTATAGGTTGTTTGGTGCAGGTTGATTGGTACAGGTCTACAACAGTATATCTCATAGTGATAGTGTGGTAGTGGTTCCATCATTCTAATTATACGTCAAGGCAGTTGGATGGGGCAAGGATAGGTGGCTGTATCCAGAGAACATAAGGGGTTGTATCCTCCTTCTAGTTGTAGCCATATAATTGGGGAGTTGGAGCCTCCCTCAGGTTGTAGCCTAAGAAACTAGGGGTTTGGAGCCTCCTTCCAGTTGCAACTAGAAAACAAAGGAAGTCGATGCTTCCAATGAATGTAACTCTTAAAGACATATATGAAAAAACATTATGTAGTTTTATCCACGTAAAACAATGGTATACTCTATATGTGTGTGATTGCTCATTTGGTCATTGTTTAATTCATCTACAACTATTGGATGATAATTCTACATTGATATAACACTTGCATTTTATGCTGAAAAGGGATTTAATTGCTCTATTACTGATCCACCCCCTTCTCAGTAATCCAACAAAAGAAGAATAATTCAAAGAATCCAAGAAGTCAAAGAAAAAGGGAAATAAAAAGTAAAAAGAATATAATAGTAGCAGGGACATCTCAGAAGACGATGAAGAAGTGGGAAACTTTGTCAGAAGATTGAAAAAGGGAACCGACGACATATATAAAGGTAAGCTTCCATTAATTTTTTTTAATTTTGATGGTATTGGTCAGTTTTCTAACAAATGTACTCACAAGAAAAATAAGAGAAATGAATGAGATGATTCAAATAGAAAAAAAACATATAAAGGCAAAAGAAACAAAAAGAACATCTTCAAGAAACGTTTATGCACCAAATAAGACAGCTCCTCATCAGATGAAGATGAAGTCAGTGAAAGTGAGACATAAAGAGTTATATTCATGGAAATAGATGCTCCAATAAGGAAGACACCGAAGAGGAGTATGAAGAAGGAGAGGTTGACTACAGAGAAGAATCGTTGAGTGATATAGAAGTTATAAAAAGAGAAGAGAAGAAAAACAAGAAGCTCAAGGAAGAACTATACAAGAAGGAAGACACTCAGAATTCAAACTCTAAACAACTAGAGAAAATTATCATTGAGTTAAAGGTTCAAATAGAATAAGACAAAAGAATCGAAGAAGCACTCAAATAACAACTCGAAGAAAAGGACAAGATCATTGGAAATTTGGAAGCAGAGGTTGTTAGATTGAAAAAAGATCTTTAACATAAAAACATGCAAAACAACTCAAAGGTTTTGGATAATATTATCAACAATCAAAGGCCACATCTTGACAAGTCTAGGATATGATACAATTAGAAAAAGATAGGTTCAAGCTCCAAAACCACAGATAAAGAAAAACAACCAAGAATCTATGCATAAAGAGTTAGGGAAGACAAAAAGTTTTACAAGGAAGGTCACAGGGACACTCCTCCACCTAGAAGATTCAGATTTTAGAATCAACAATAATAAAAAAAAGAGGCCTTGGGAAGAAGAAGGATTCAAAAGAGTATCTCCTTTAAGAATATATTCAACTTCGAGGTATCAAACTATCTTCTTTGGTTAATTTTATGCATGTAATAATTTTGGACGTAAAGTTGCAAATTGTAGAGCTAATAGGAGGAATAGAAACAACTTTGAAATTCATGCACATAAGGTTATCCAAGAAGGCCTAGTGAAACACAAAGAAGAAGCTACAACATGTTTGACTAATTGAGCATTGAAGTGGAATGTTACAAGTGCGACAAATTTGGACACATGGAAAAAAATTGTCGAATGACAGTCCCTTCTAGAGAATCACAACAGAATGACAACAATCATAGACATGAACTTGAGAAAGTAATATGGATAAGAAAGAAGAATCGGTATAAAAATGAAGAATGCACACTCACCCTACAAGATAAACACAAGAATTGTGGTTGGCATGCTGACAATGGTTTCTCAAAGCACATGATAGGTGATGAAAAAAGGTTTCTTACACTGAGAAAGAAAAAATATGGATCAGTCTCCTTTGGAAATGATGACTCAGATAGAATCATTGGAAAGGGAACAATCGTAATTGGCAACAAGAATACCAAGGAAGAAAATAATCTACTAGTGGAAGATATGAAACATAATCTTCTAAGTGTATGTCAAATGTGTGACCAAGTTTACAAACTTATGTTCAAATCATAGAAGTGTGAGATAAGAAAAGATGGATCAAGAAAATTGATTGCAGCAACTGCAAGAACTTCAAGCAACATATATGTATTAAGTGAAATTTTAAATGAAAAGTGTTTTCTAGGAAAGGAAGATAAAGTTTGGCTATGGAACAAAATAACATGTCACATAAACATCGATAACCTCGTCAAAGTCAGCAAAATGGAAGCATTAAGATAAATTCCCCAGATCACAAATCCAATCAACACATTATGCAAACATTGTCAACAAGGAAAGAAAACAAAGACCATATTCAAATCAAAGGAACATTCCACAACAAGACCACTAGAAATTGTGCATATTGATCTATTTGGACCAACTAGAACAAAGGGTTTAAAAGGTGAGTAATATCGTATGTTATTGTTTTTTTTTTATACAAGAATGACTACAGTTTGTTTTCTCAGGAAGAAATCAGAAGCATTTGATAACTTCAAGGTATACAAGGAAATGGTTGAAAATGAAATGGATTCAAAAATCAAATGTTTGAGATCAGAAAATGGAGGAGAGTTTACTTCAAAGGAATTGATGGATTTCTTCAACAAGCATGGAATAAAAAGGCAATTCTCCATCGCTAGGACACCTCAACAAAATGGATATGTTGAAAGAAAGAATGGGACAGTACAAGAAAAGGCTCGAAGAATGTTAATGGATTCTAAATTGACAGATGTCTTTTGGACACATGCAGTGCATACAATAGTTCTCATTCAAAATAGATTAATGCTCAGAAACAATAGTGAAAAAATCCCTACGAGCTATGGAAAAGAAGACCAACAAATGAAAAGCACTTCAGAGTGTTCAGAAGCAAATGCTACATCAAAAGAGAATTTGGAAGAATGAGAAAGTTTTTGTCTAGTGTGCACAGGGGCATACTTGTTGGTTTCTAAAGTATAAGGAAAGCATACAAGTGTTACTATCTAAGGCTCAAAAAAGTTGTGGAAAGAATAAATGTAATGGTTGATGAAAAAGGTGGACAACAATTAAAGGAAGAATAAAAAGAATTAGTGGAATGGGTTTATGAAGAAGAATCAAAGGATGAAGAAGTTGCATAAAGGGAAGATGAAGAAGATCATATAGAAGCAGAAGAACAAGTTCAACAAGTACCTCTAAAGACACCTAGCAAATGAGTATAAAAGAATCATCCTTCAGATCATATTATTGGGAACAAAGATGCATGAATTGAGACTAGAAGAAAAATCCATTCACCAGAACAACTACAC
Source organism: Picea mariana (assembly GCA_032191745.1). NCBI lineage: Eukaryota > Viridiplantae > Streptophyta > Pinopsida > Pinales > Pinaceae > Picea > Picea mariana. The sequence goes on along the minus strand of JASDQU010504172.1, from coordinate 42,078 downwards.
CTAGCACTCTTATCTTTGATTGAACCAAACATTTTTGAAGAAGCTAGCAAGAATGATTTCTAGAAAAAGGCCATGAATGAAATTTTGGATCAAATAGAGAAGAATGACAATTGGGAATTGGTTCGAAGATCAAGATGAAAGATTGTGATTGGCACAAAGTGGGTCTTCAGAAATAAATTGAGTGAAGATGGACATGTTACCATGAACAAAACTAGATTGGTATGTAAAGGATATGCACATGTTGAAGGGATCAACTTTGAAGAGACGTTTTCCCAAATTCCAGAATGGAAGCAATACAATTGATCTTAGCTTATGCATTCTCCAATAATATTAAAGTGTATCATATGGACATGATATCATCCTTTCTAAATGGGCAACTTGAAGAAGAAGACTACATTGAGCAACAAGAAGGATTTTAGCTATCAGAGAATAAAGATTACGTGTGCAGGTTGAAGAAGGACTTGTATGGTTTAAAATAGGCTTCCATATCATGGTATTCTAGACTACATAGATATCTACAACCAGCAGAGTTCAAAAAAGGAAATGTAGACAACAACCTCTACATCAAGGTAACTCAAGATAGTATTTTATTAATTGAAGTTTATGTTGATGATATTATTTTTGGAAGTGATGATTCTAGGTTAACCCATAAATTTACAAAGGATACAAAGAATGAATTTGAAATTCCATTACTTGGAGAACTATCCTTCTTTATGGGTCTTCAGATATGTCAAATAAATCAATGAATTTTTATTTCTTAAACTAAGTATATCAGAGAAATGATAAAGAGGTTTGGAATGGAAGATTGCAAACCAGTCAACACTCATATGAAAACCAGTTGCAAGTTGAGCAAAGATGATGAATCAAAATCTAAAGATCAGAGGCAGTATAGGTCAATGATTGGTAGCTTACTCTATGTGAAAGTATCCATACCATATTTAATGTAGGCAATTGGAAAGGTGGCACAATTTCAAGAAGCACCAAAGGAATCACATGTTGTAGAAGTAAAGAGGATTTTCAGATATCTCAAGGGAATAAAAGAGTTTGGATTATGGTATCCAAAAATAAATTATTTATCACTTATTTCCTAAACAGATGCAAATTGGGAAGGTTGAATTGATGCCCAACGAAGCACTAGTGGATTGGCATTCTACTTGGGTGAGCGTTTGGTAACTTGGATAAGAAAGAAACAATCATCAATATCATTATCTACAATCGAAGTAGAGTATATTGCATCAACAACATGTTGTACACAGGTTCGATGGATGAATTTTTTTTTGACAAACATACAGGTTGAGTATGATGAGCCCATTCCTATATATTGTGATAATACAAGTGCTATCATTATCTCAAAGAATCCAGTGATGCACTCGAAGATAGAGCACATTCCAATCAAGTATCACTTTCTACATGAACAAGTTGCAAAGAAGAAAATTAGAGTTGAACATATGGGAACAAAGGAGCGGGTTGCAGATATCTTCACAAAACCACTTTAAAGGGAATCCTTTGAGTATATTCACCAGAGACACGAGGTAATTTATATACTCCAAAATGAATGCTTTTGAATGATTATCTTATATGTCTTAGATTTACACAAGGAAGCACCATACAAAGGATATTCCAGGTTGGGGGAGCAGATTCAGAAAGACTTCAGTCAGGGGGAGTAGCCCCAAGGATAGTTCACTTAGGGGGAGTATCCCCAGATGTGAAGTTACCTTTTCCATTGATGTCAAAGGGGAAGAGATTCATCAGATGCAGGACAGAGTCAGCAGATGCAGGACAAAGAGTTAGATGCTTGGAGAGAGAGCACATAGGCATGTTTATAGGAGGAGCATAAGTGATATGACTTCATTTTTGCAGTAGAGTGTTTCTATC
>JASDQU010504172.1:6049-23682 GCA_032191745.1 Picea mariana | reverse complement strand
ACTCAATGAAACTGAGTCAGCAGCACTTGTCTAGCTCAAGGTAGTAAAACATCATGTCATATAACTTAACGCATCATCATCAAGGTTAAGTGGTTCATCATCATAAAAATCCAGATCACTTGCAAGCAAGTGTCCTCAAAGAATAAGTTTTGTCAGTGCACCAGAGCAGGATGTTACAAATCTTAATAGCTTAAAACCTAAATCATAAATAACTCCTACTACATATACTAGCACCATTAAGTATCTTATTCATATTTAAAAAAGACTATCATTCTAAACCCTAGATTTATATATATATATATAACACTATCAATACTTATATTTAGTGATGATATAAAAATCCTAATAACATAAACCCTAAAAGCATATATAACCCCTACTACGTAATTTAACACTATTAAAAAAATCATATTAAAATCACTCATTCAAACCCTAGACTTATATACATATATAAATATACTATTATCAATACTAACCAAGGTGACATCAAGGTGAACTCCCTTGACATGTCCCCATGTGCTCTCCATAAGGGATGTGTCCTCATGTGCTCTCCACAAGGGACGTTGGGATATAATCCCAAACACACTCACCCCTTCTCAGATAAGTTTCCTCATAGATCAATTCAACTCAATTCATAAAGGAGTATGATCTAGAGGATGTTTGTCACACATGTCACTCCCATGTGGACTTCTAGAGGATACTCCCTCTTGAAACACTAGGGTCAACTACCCATAGTGTGTGACGTCAAGTTCAATTCCCTTGACATGTCCTCATGTTCTCTCCACATGGGATGTGTCCACATGTGCTCTCTACATGGGACGTGTCCTCATGTTCTCTCCACATGGGATGTTGGGCTATAAGCCAAAACAAACTTATCCCTTCTTAGATAAGTGTCATCACATATCAATTAAACTCAGTCACAGAGGAGTACGATCAGAATAATTTCTCAGGAATATGAAAACATCAACACTCCCTCTAAGTGAGGGAGGCATTATTTTCCATGCCAAGTCTATCACGGAAGTACTTGAACTTCATCCTGGTGTGGTAAGAACATCAACAACATGCTCATTTGTAGAAAGGTACTGCACTAGTACTTCCTTCCTTTGCACCATGTCTCAGATGTAATGGTACTTGATCTCAATGTGGTTCTATTTGTTATGAAACATTGGATTCTCTAAGATATTCACACAAATTTGGTTACTATAATGAATAATGGTTGAATCTAGCACATTTTCAGATAAATATGCATGGATCTTGTGAAGACACATGGCTTCACAGACTGACATACTTAATGCAATGTACTCTTCTTCTATTGTTCTCAAAGACACAAATATTTGGTCTGGTGTTAACCTAATACATCAATGATCCAATCAAATTTATGTACATATTCAAATCAATTTCATCATAATTAGACTAATACACACTTAGTTTCTTCGGATTCATCACCAATGGTGTAGCCACGAGATTCAAATTCAACATCCCAAACTTCTTTAATATCTCAACTATGTACTGCCCTTGGCTCAGAAATATCTCATTAGTTATATGCCACACCTCTAGTCCCAAGAAGTAATGCATCATACCAATGTCCTTCATCTCAAACTTAGAGGCCAACGCATACTTACATTTAGCAATAAGGCTCTTTGTACTGGTGAGGAATAAATCATATTATGTATCCTAATCATATTAAAACCTGTTACTATATATATTAATAATCAGTTTTTATCATTCTAACCCTATATTTTCATATATATGTATACATACTATTATCAATACTCACATGTAGTTATGATATATAAATCCTAATATCTTAAAACCTAAAACATAAATAATCCCTACTACATATATTAACACCATTAAGTATCCTGTTCATATTTAAAAAAAAAATCATTCTAAACCTTAGATTTATATATATAACATTATCAATACTTATATTGAGTGATGATATACAAATCCTAATAACATAAACCCTAAAATCATATATAACCCCTACTATGTAATTTAACACTATTAGAACAATGATATTAAAATCACTCATTCAAACCCTAGACTTATATACATATATAAATATCCTATTATCAATACTTAGACTTATAACCCTAGACTTTTATTAATTTATTTGATTTTATTTTGTTTTCTATTTTTTGTATAGCTCTTAAATTAGGGTTTATAGATAGTCGACTTGGTTAAATTCTAAAAATTGTCCTGCATCTAAACTATTAATTGACTAAGATCAACAATATTTCATTTGACGATTAGTCCTAATGATGAATCCTGATTCATATTCGAAACGTCGATGACAAAAATGACACCAACTATGGATTATCCAAAAAATACCTTTGAAACTCCTCACCACAGAAATTTGAAAAAAGAGGAATAAATCATCAATGTAGAGAACCAAAATCAGGGACTCTCCATTAAGAGTCTTGTAGTACAGTATGGGATTAGAAAAAAAAAATTGAATCCTAAAAATAATTAGGTGTCCATCAATCCTCGCATACCAAGCTCGAGGTGGCTTCTTAAGTCCATACAAGGCCTTCTTGAATCTGCACACATGAGACTCCTTCTCATGTATCACGAAACCATCTGGTTGTTCTATGTATACTTCTTCCTCAATATCTCCATTGAGAAAGGTTGTATTTACATCCATCTGATGTACTCTCCAACCCATGGATGTTGCAAGGGAAATAATCATCTGGATAGAAGTGTATCACGCAACATGATAAAATGTCTCCTCATAATCTATTCCCTCCACTTGAGAGAATCCTCTAGCAACAAATATCATTTTGTGCCTCTCAATGATCCCATCAACTATGTGTTTGATCTTGTAGATCCATTTGGAAGTCACTAGAGACTTCCCTTGAGGTCTTGGAACAATATCCCACACATCATTCTTCATGATGGATATTCTCCTCCATCATGACATCTCTCCATATTGGATGACTCGTTGCCTCCTCATAATAGGAAGGATCAAAATGAATGATGTGGCCCATAACTGTGACATAACATGAATATCTCTGAGGTATATTTCTCACTTGGAAGATACCATGAGGAGATGCATATCCTTTTTCCTCCTGCAAAGTCTGGCAAGCCCATGTAGTTCTCTTTCGACCTACTATAATATCTCTAGGAATATCAACTGGACCTACAGGATCAACGAGATCAATTGGATCAATTTGATCAATCTCCATGTGAAATCCTATAGATATATTAAAGGATACCTCCTCCTCAAAGGTAACATCTCTTCTCACCTCAATCTGTCTCTAACTAAAGATGTAGATCCGATATGCCTATGAAGACTCATTGTACCACACAAATGTACTTTTTCTGCTTGAAGGTTCTAGCTTGATCCTTTTCTCCTTGGGTACATGAATGTATAATGGACACCCAAATATTCTGCAGTGTCTAACCTCAGTCTTCACTTCAATGAAGGCCTCCTCGCATGTCATGTTCCTCAAAGTATTATGAGGACTTATGTTCTGAACATACATTGCATTCATGGATTCCTTTGCCCATAGAAACATAGGTAAGTGATGAACATGCTAAGTCATATTGGACCATACTTGATATATTGAGGTTCCCTCATGAAACCAATGTCATTGTGGTCAATGCACTGTGTGGAAGACTTTGCACTGAAGAGATCGAAGGTTTGTTATGAGGAAAATCTCTCTATGACTAGGGGTAAACCACAACAGACAAAAATGACTGCAGAAATCAACTCTAATCTCAAATATGCTATATAATAAAATATGCTAACAAGACAAGATAAGAAGCCTACCTCATCCAGACGTTCGATGAAGTCCACTGTTGAGCACTTGACTCAAAGCAATATACGTGCAACTAGTTCTCCACAACCAAGCAACGCAAGCATATGGAGATAATATACGATGTTATCACATTCAATAGCATAATCCATCAACATTCATAACAAATACGCCCATGGAATAATAATTCAAATATTTGCGATATATTAATTGGACAAGAAAAGAGCATTTCTATTAAGATATAATCAACATAAGTGAATGAGTTACAGACTTCCATGTCAGCATGGTTCGAAACCGAGAAACTAAGTTCCTTCCAGCTAGGCCTCCACCAGTTAAATCCTTCACCAAAAGAAAGATTATATAATAGAGACAATGAAGTTATCAATGAATAAGGGAAGAGCTTGGGGACTGAACAATGTGTTCAGACTTAAAGAACAAAAAGATGTAGACTCAATATGAAGTGAATAATTTCTATAAAGTAGCTTTTCTCTCAAAATTGAATTCTTTCTCCTTTTCCATAGCTCGGATTTGGCCCATTTATAGCCTTCAAATGGAACTGAAGGTCTGATTCCGAATGTTTCCATTATATGGAAGGCCAAGGATCATTGATATCATGCCATGACATGGAAACACAACACCATTTTTCAATTTTGGGCACATTTCTCGATGTACATGGGTTGTAGTGGTACAACCTATGTATACGCATGATGTATAATAGGTAGGGCACATATATGTGGAAAAATATTGTCTTTATCTCTAGGAATTGCAAAAAGGGACTTCAAGTTTGCATAGGGAAATGGAAAAAGGGCTTTTGTGCAAAATTGCATGGCATGAGGAAAATCTTTCTATAAAATATGCCCCTTAATGTGTGAGGTCAGAGGAGTATCTTCGATGGCCGAAATACATTATAAAAACCCAAAAGTGGAGTAATGGGGACCCATCTAGAAGAAGTAGTTTCTCATTACAATCTATACTGACTTTGCATACATGGCTTCCAATTTGAATTACACTACAGATCCATGTGAAAATATACAAAACAACTATCCATGGTCATGAATAGGAAAATACAAATGTGGATACATGCCAAAGGATTTCATGGTCATGAAAAATTCCCAGTAACACCAGTCTCAAAATCAATCTAAATATATATGTATGCAATGGAGTACAATTTGATCTCCCATGATCACTAAAGTCACAAAGTTACTGGTCCAATGAAAAGGTAGTAACAACTCAAGAAAGTTGTGGCTACAAACTGTTGTCTTCAAGTCTTCTCCACAATATGCCAAAGGTGCAAGTCTACATCATGTTAATAAGTGAGTTGAGGTCAAAAACAATGAGACTTCGTTTGATTACCAGTCATTAAGGTATACCATTAACAAATGTGAGACAACCTACTGATGATGAAAGTAGGTATCAAGGCACCAAGTACATTATTACAAGTGTGAATAAAGGAGTTGGGGTTGAACACTTGAAGAATCCATCGATCAAGAGACATTGATGTATTCCCAACTGTCTATGGCGAGAGAACCTACCACTAATGACTACAAGACTCTAGGTACTCATAGGACTGCAAGACTCTAGGTACTCATAGGACTCTAGGTCTCGTTTCCACAATAGATGAGCTGAATTTGATGGAAGGAGACCTGCTGAAAGGAGATAATTAAGGCATCTCTCATCATTCATCACGAGGTACAAAGAAGGAGCTTTATGATCTGGAGGAAATCGAACGAAGAACATGTTCATGAACCAACGAACCTATGCATCTTTCGCGTGTGCTAAGTGCAAGTGGTAAATGAAAAATACCCTATGAATAACAACCATTGAGGAAAACCGCTGACAAAGGAGAGGAAACCACCAATAAGGATAATGGAATCCAAGAAACTCCACGTATCCCAATGTGTGAATAGATGTCTTGTCCTCGAACACAAGGGAAACCACCCAATCAATGACCAATGATGAAATTTTGACTGCTGGGTTCAAGGTTACCTACCAATTAGGAACAGTAGGACCAAGGTGGGCAATAGGACTATAACTTCATGTGATTCTGAGACAAACTAAGGGTATGTCCAACATGCAAAGTTAATATTTCTGAGGAATGGCCGACACAGGTTGATAGACATCCTTTGAACAAGAACATGATACATATGGAAGACTCTGGCAGCATAGACTCAATGATGAAACTATGAGATGCAAGAGGCATCAATCAAACTCTCCATAGGGAGTGGAAGAGTAACAAGTCGGGGGAGTAAAATATTTGTAATGAACTCAGCTTCCTAAGGCTATGCTAAGCCCAAAATTATGATGACAAGTGGACTCAAAAATATTTGTTCTCTATTAAAAGGAAACATAACTGTTGCCAATATAAGATAATACTCCTTTCCCACGCGTATTTTTTTTTTCATAGTCAAATAAATTCTATGATACAGAGGAGGAAACAAGTGTCGCAAGTAAGCAAAACTAGTTCCACTAGTGGAACATACCAATTATCAATCCAAGGAGGTGCATGCGGGAGATGGGCACTGGGGGAGCGTTCCCTCCTGGGTATAGGGTGTTAAGTTGTAAATGATATAAATGAGGATCTTCTTGGTTGAGGATGAAAACTTTCTAAGGAAAATAGTTTATAATGCAAAGAGAGAACTGACAATAGGCTCAATACTACAAGCAAGGGAATGAGATGCAATCACAACTTAATGCCAAAAAAAATCTCCTTTTTCATAATATTATTCTACTTGGTTTGAAAAAGAGATAAACTTGTACCAAATAGACATCCTTTCAAATCCAATTTACGAGTGTGAAAGAGACAAGTTCACTCAACAATCTTTTCTCTTTTTGAAAATGAGTTAGAAAAGAGATTAAATCAAACTCGCGACCTTTCAAGTCCAATTTAACAAGTGTGAAAGGGACAAATTCACTTGAAAATCTTTTCACTTTTTTAGACAAGTTGGAAATAAGCTTAAATCAAACTCATTTGGGAGTTTCTAGGCAGCATGTCAAGGGGGATGCCAAGGATCCCGTGTTGGAATTTTGTGAAATGTGAGTATCTTATGAATAGCCAACACAAGCTTGGCAAAATACAAATCTCTCCAAGTCGAGGACTATAAAGTGCTAGCGGAGGTTACCGTCTCCATGATATATCAGATAATGTCTATTACTTAAAAGGACATAGGAGGAGGCATTAGATACCCCACAAGACCATCCTAATCAAAGGGAACTTCTCTAGGACTTAGAGGGAGAGTACTCGGGGAGGGTAAAAATCTTTCTTGTTCAAAAGGTGTAGTATCAGAAATGCTAACGACATGGTTGAATGATGCACCACCCTCCAAAAGGAGAGTTGGATTGACCAGAGATTGCACCAGTGCGATCACTTCTTCAACTCTAGGTTGAATAAGATGCGTGGTAATAAGGCCAAAAGACGCATCACTCTTGACAATGGGGGTGTGGTTGGGAGAGGATTGTATCGACATGATTGTCGTGTCAATCATAGGAGAAACAAGGTGTGTGGAAAGAACAGACACCTTAGAACCCGAAGGGCCCCTATGTGAAAACCACGCTTTTGGTATTCTGATAGTAGTAGGACACAAACGAGTAAGGTGATTTCCTTTGCAATTCTTGTAAGGGAATTTGGGCTTACATCTGACATGTATAAGATTCTAAATCGTATGAATTCCCCCAACAACATTTACAATGGCTTCCAACATACTCTCAGCATGACTGGAAGAGGCTGGAGGTTCATCCCCCACATGGTGTACATATATTAGAGATGCTATATCGATATGACTCGTGGAAACTACAATGATGCCCCCAGCATGACTAGGAGAGGATGGTTGTGGGTTTTCAACATGACTTACAGAGGTCATCGACCAATATCCATCATGACTAGTAGTGGTTGGTGATGGAGCTCCAATATGATTGGACTAACGGTGGTGGTGATTTGTGGCATTTGAGACCAAGCTCCTAGGAAATATTGGTTTTGAGACATTGCAGACTAGGAAGGATCCCGGTTTACACATTGTCCTTATCCGGAAAGGTAGTATCCTCCACCTCATTGATCCATAGAGGTTTGTACGGGAATCATCACTGAAGCAAATTTTTGCGAAGAGAAAAAAGTATGATAATGATGATTCAAGTGAGGATATATGTTTCCCCCATGTGAAGGGGTTCCGTGAAGAGGGTATCCTGAACCATAAAATGGATTCCCCTCGTATGAAAGACCTAGGGATATATGTGGACCCTCCATCGAAAAAGTGTTTGTAGGAACTATCATGACAGATAAAGGATACACGGACGATGTGTAATAAGTAAGATAACCACCCATTTTAATATTGGCTCTTGGAAAAACATGACTAGGACTGGATCTGTAAGAGGGGAGGTTCCAACCTCCCATAGCTAGATTTGGTTGAGGTACATGACTACTATCAAATGAATATGTAGAGGGTGGGGCCATGGTGCCCCTAGATCCAAAACTAGGATTCACATAAGTGGGCCAGGGAGAGGATGGAAAGGGTGAAGGCATGTTTGTCATATCAATAGGACAATGATTAGAGACCCAAGGCATGGACTGAGTGTCATAATTCTACATACCATTGTGAAAAGTGGACGGATTCCTCCCCATGAAATGAGTGACCGTCATGGGGGGGTAGCGGTAAAGGAGGGAGTCATATGAAATCCACTATCCATGATAAAGCATATCAAAGCACGATATAAAATATCAAAGGTATACTAATACTCAAAGAGCACACCAAAAATAATCAAATGGCCAATATGCACACAAACATGATAAAGTGGTTGAAAGGGGCCTCCCTCCATAAATTAGGTATTCCTTGCCCAAGAGGAGCCTGAGACTCCCTTCTAAAGATCAGAGATATCAAAATCAATTATAAGGGCCCTCGTGGGCTTAACAACTAATTTGTCAGATCCCCCAAGAGAGATAATCCTTCATAAAGGTTGTGTGATGTCCATCCCTTATCTGACCCAGAGTACCAACATAATAACCCCTGCAAGTAACCTATGTGGTACCTAAGTCAAGAAACTAAGAAACCATGGTATAATCAATGCATAGGTGAATAGTCGTAAGTCAGGTTTACCTTATGGATAGGGTAGCAAAGCCCAAAATCTTGAAAGCACCACCTCTCATACAGGTAAGGGCACTAGAAATATCCCCATATACAAATAGATCCACAAAAATATATCCGATGCTAAGAATGTATCGGGGGTTTATCCCTTCAACCGAACTCATGCAACCTCATGCTTAACACTGATGTAAGCAGAGCCTCCTGATATTACCGATTATACAATGGATTTCTCCACTCCCTTATTTAGACACATATGTTGATTTAATAGCCTTGGAGAAGTTTACTCACAAAATCCTATTCCAAGGCACTAAATCCTAAGATAGTTTGTGCACCCTAGAAAATAAAATCATTACTAATAAATTTTAAATTATAGCATTAATTTTAAAGGCCTTTCTTACTCAAAATATGTGGTCGTGAAACTAGTGATGTTACCACTCAGCAAGTAAAATAAATGAATATGAATATAATGCAAAGTCCTAACTTCAATTTCCAATAAATGATATGCTTCTTAAAAATGCAATTTTCAATTCAATTATGCAACTCTAAATAAAAATCCAATCTCTCTTTACATTCATTAAGATAAATGACAAAGAGTCAAGAGATCAAAATGTCGATCAATGTAAAATGCCTAATATTTTTGTATTTTCAATATATAAAAAATGAAAATACAAGGACTGAACAACAACTTGATATAAAGACTCTATTGTGTATAGAAAGAGACAACCCAAGTAGGATATCAAGGAGAAAAACACCCAAACCAAGGTGTAAGGACAATCAAAATGAAAAGATGATGAGAAAGGCAATGCCCAAAAATTCAACCAAAGATAGGTTTCATGTCAATCCACAAACACTTAGCAATCACTACAAAGACCCAAGAAGACTCAACAATCATCAAAACCTACCCAACAACCACCAAACCCAGCAATCAAAAAACAAAGGTTGATGTACATTATTGTTCAAAGGAAAAGCTCATATGTACGTAGTTTGCAGAAGGAAAACACATGTATGTACGCGATTGTGAAGAAAAACCCCATGTATATGTGTCAAAACACATCTAGGATAAGGAGAAGGCTGAAAGAATCTGACCCAGAGTGAAAATAGGTTGTCAAGTAATTATACAACAAGAAACTCAATATGAATGAGAACAATCTAAGGAGAAAAACACTCCAAACCCAGAAAAACAAGATTCTTTCCTCAGTATGGTCACCAATTCTGTTACGAGGAAAATCTTTCTGTGGATAGGGGTAAACCACAACAGACATAAATGATTGTAGAAATCAACTCTAATCTCAAGTATGCTACATAAGAAAATATGCTAACAAGACAAGATAAGAGGCCTACCTCATCCAGATGTTCAATGAAGTCCACCGTTGAGGACTTGACTCAAAGCAATATACCTACAACTAGTCCTCAACAACCAAGCAATGCAATCATATGGAGATAATATATGATGTTATCAAATTCAATAGCATAATCCATGAACATTCATAATGAATACACCCATGGAATAATAATTCAAATATTTGCAAGATATTAATTGGACGAGAAAAGAGTATTTATATTAAGATATAATCAACATAAGTGAATGAGTTACAGAATTTTGTGTCAGCACGGTGTGAAACCAAGAAACTAAGTTCCTTCCAGTTGGGCCTCCACCAAAGGAAAGCTCATATAAGAGAGACATTGAATTTATCTATCAGTAAGGGAAGATCTTGGGGGCTGAATAATGTGTTCATACTTAAAGGACAAAGGGATGCAGACTCAATATGAAGTGAATAATTTCTCCAGAGTAAATTTTCTCTCAAAGTTGAATTCTTTATCCTTTTCCATAGCTCGGATTTGGCCCATTTATGTCCTTCAAATGGAACTAAAGGGCCGATTCAAAACATTTCCAATATATGTAAGGAAAGGACCATTGATCTCGTGACGCGACATGGAAACCCAACACCATTTTTCAATTTTGGGCACATCACCCGATGTACACGGGTTGTAGTGGTGCAACCTACATATACACATGATGTATAGTAGGCATGGCACATATATGTGGAAAAATATTGTCTTTAGCTCTAGGATTTGCAAAAAGGGACTTCAAGTCTGCATAGGGAAATGGAAAAATGCCTTATGTGCAAGATTGCATGGGGTGAGGAAAATCTTGCTATAACAAGGTTCAAAGCTCATTGAAGCTGAAAAACATCAACATTCCCTCTAGAGCTAGAGGTGGCTCCTCCTATGTGTATTCTCCCTCTGAAACTAAAGGTATTTCTTCCTCCTTATTTGGATTTAAATCAATCTTTTCTCCCTCTAGATGTAGTACCACCTCCTTCTCTAGGGGTGACTCTACATACATTGGAACTGTTGCCATTCCTTCTTCCTCAAGATCTCATGGCTCGACTCATGTCCTAGAACTCCTACACCTACTCCCTTTGAGTCTCATAATGTGTTTTCCTCCTCTACTAAATCTACCATAGTTGTGCTATAGTTGGTCTCAAATCGCTATATCCATGATCATTGGAACTATCTTTGCTATATGGCATGGTCTCGTCCTAGGACATGCATTGCTCCTAGAGACTTCTTGTCTCTGAGCATCATGGCTAGAAATGTCTCTCCTTGATATCATGTTGGAAGGTATTTCCCTCCATGTCTGCCTCCTGTGACTGTTATTATGGATCCTTCTCAAAGATATTACATGTGACCTTCCTAGAACAAGAAACAAGAACAACAAAAAACATCTCCTAGAGGAGATCAATTTATCTTGTGCACAACTATGTACAGTGACCCTCCAAATAGTATGTCTTCTATTATGACCAACACACATCCATCATATACTCAATGTCATACAGCTACCAACACACATCCATCATATGCTCGATGTCATACGGCTACCAACACACATCAAACATATACTCGATGGAATACAACTACTAACACACATCCATCATATACTCAATTTCATACATTTAACCATGTTGATTTTTTAGTGTTAAATTAAACAAGCACAATTTTTTGCAAGTGGTAATTACTTCCAATGATATACGATATTACTTTAGTAAACATTAGAACATCACTAATTAACTCGGAAAATTTAAAATTCTTAGTCTCTTCCTTAGATCACTTATCCCACATCTGAGAGACAAAAAATATGTGTGTCCATTGTTGTGTCTTTTTATAGTAATATTAGATTGATCCAAAAAAGACATGTCTCTTTGAAAAATTAAATTAAATTTATTTGCTTATAAATAGTTGGAGAATACCTCCATAACTACCCAAATATTAATTTTGTTATAATCCATCCACATAGTATTTGACTATGTTAAATTGTTCCTCCATAATTCATGCGATTCTTTGCATAAATATAGGTAGAAGTAAATATGTAGTGCATTCCTCATATTTAGGTATTTAGACATGTTTACTAGAAATTACTGCCCACCATAATTTATGGAATTATTTCTATAATTTAGGTAGAAGTAAAAATCAAATATGTTGTACATAGAGCTTGTAACAACCCCATAAATTTAACACTCCCAACATTTTACTCTACTCTCATTTTCCTCGGCCCTTCTGTGAAGGATTCAAGCCCAATCCCGCTCTGATACCATGTTGTTTTTCTTCATATGAGATATGATCGATATATTATTACAATGATGAGTGTTCCATATATAGGGAACACATGGTGACCATCCATGAAAAGATGTGTCCCTTGAATAATCAATAACTATTTATTATATATGATATTTAATAATCAATAATTTTATTATTAATTATTATTCTAAGAGAATGTTTTCCCGATGTTGTCCAACAATCAACACATTAGTGTCAGAAAATTCGAATGGACAATTCCAAAACACTTACCAAAACATACGATGTTCGAGGACATTGTAACATTATGAGTGAGGTGGCATGCTAACGTGCATAGTATGAAAAATGACATGACATATTATGTTCCTTGTATAGAAACTGTGGTGGCATCCTACGCGGCTTTGCAATATAAGCTCTACAACCTTCTGTGTTAAAGAGCAGATGACCTATATTGATTTGAGGTTTTTATCAAACAATGCATATGCTTTAAGGACTCGTGTATTTGATGCCTCGATATCAATTTTATTATGCTCATTACCTTTTTGACAGGGCTTTTGGTCGATGCTTGATAGTCACAGCAGGTGATGCTCCTAAGTGTGGATGTGTGTGTATTACCATTTCCCAATGGTCGATGTCGACGACCTGATTTATATTTGCTTCACAACAACATTGGGTGGGGTTGTTAAGGAAAGTCTAATATTAATTTCATGTTCGCATTTACCTCTAATCCCATGTCTTCATCGACCTGACTTTAATAGTGTTGTATTTTGGCATATTATGTGTTCTACCTTCTCTCCCCTAGACAATTGTTCTTAAAAATATGTTCTTCTATCTTAGGAATTTCTTCAAGATTAGGTTGTAATTCAAAAAGATCAAAGGAAAAAATAACTCAAGGAAAATAAACAAATCAAATAAATAAAATAAAGCAATCAAACACAAGGGTCTAAAGTAGTTGAATAAAAAACAATAAAAAAGTTGAGAATCAAAATGAAAGTGGTACCCAAAAATTCCCAAGAAATTTTCAGGGTGTGTTGAGAGCTCAAAAAATGGTTATTCACTAGGAGAAATAGAATCTTTGATCATATAGTAAGGATCAGAACAATTTTAGGGGTAACTTTCATATGATAAAAGAACACATAAGTTACTTATAGTTCTATAAGCATATAATTCACATGTCCAACGATGGGGATTTTTCCTGAAACCATTCTCATTTCCTTAGACCAACAATTTATGCTTGATGAAAAGACTGAATCTAATATCACCCCTTATGGGATAACTTTTCTGGATCTCTTGACAATCGAAAATGCTTCTGATGTCGCTCTGCTACTAGGGAGAATCCATAGCCCTAGTGGAGTCACCTTGATGTCACAGACCTTTCTCTACTACCAGGGAGCATCCTATCCCCAACAAAGATATCTTCATTCCCTCCTTGACATCATGATTTCTTCTGGATTTCTAGCTCATTGATTTTCTTTCTTCTTTACTTATCGTATGCATTGTGAATATGTCTATTCTAAGATATTTTTGGAAATGAGGAGTTATTTCAGGATAAGGCTAGGAGTCTATGAGGATGACATCTATTTACTTAAAAGAGTAATCAATTACTTAATATATTTACAACAATCCTCTTTTAGGAGTGAGATATTCATCATCTTGTTGTAAGACATAAGTCAGACTTTCCTTCTTTTCCATTTTCCCCTTCAAGATTTCTATTCCAAAAGTTAGACAACATATTTACTCCCCGAGTGATATACATACAAAAATATAAGTATCTTCTAAATCAAAGTCCTAATTAATATTTGATCACCTTACTTTCATACTGAAACTGAAAGAACTTGTTTCATCATGTCTTTTCCAAGATCTAAGACCCAACAATACCCTACAAAAATGAGTGGAATAAAACAAACAAAAAGAAGAAAATAGAGCATCAAAGTCATCATCCAAAAATGAAAGAAATAAAAATAATAAAAGAAAACAAAGAAATTATAGTACAAAACCACCTACATGGAGTGGCTAGGTAAAGAATCTTTTGAGGCTTTTACGATTTACCGAGAGAGAATCTATTTCACCTACCATGTTTTGCAATCTATAAGTGCTAACCCCAATCTTCTCAGCAACCTGGTAGGGACCAAGACACATGATTTAAAACTTAGATTTCTTCCCTTTTGGTTCACTTACCATATCCCATTTCAAAACAAGATCTCCCACATTGAAATTTTTTTCTCCATCCTTGTGTTTTTCAAACCATCTCTATACCAATTGTTGATGGGTTGTGAATTTATTCCTATCTATTTATTTTTCTTCTTCTAGCATGAGAAGTGTGTCAGTAAGTTGTTGCATGCTTGAAAGTGATTGACCCCTAGAAGCCTAGGAGAGCTACAAATATGGAAGATATATGTTGGTTGGTAAAATAGCTTATTTCCCATAAACCAAAAAGTATGGAGAATTCCATAGGGATTTTGTGAGGGTTACCATATCAACCCAAAGTACATTGTGTATACCATTGTGTTAGTTATTGTGATTTTCTATGACTGTCTTAGTTAGGATCTTCATCATATTATTGTTTGTTGATTATACTACACCATTACCTTACGGGTAGTATTTATTTGAATACCTTAGTATAATATTTTTATCCAATGAAAACTCATTCAATAGGGTGGAGGAGAAGTAAGAAACATTGTCAAACATAATAACATATGGTACCTCAAACCTGGTAATTAGGTATTGTTCTAAGAATTAGATCACCACCTTTTCATCAATTCAGGTAAAGGGGAATGGCTTTTGACCATTGGGTGAAGTAATATTTCATGATCAGTATGTACTTGTGTTGTTTGGATGAATTTGGGTTGATTTCCCCTATGACATATATCCCCCTTTTCTCAAAAGGTCTGGAAATTGTCATTGGTTTCAATGGGATGGATGATTTTTTCTCTTTACCAACACTCAATTGACATACTTTACATGTTCTGACATGTGTATGTGTGTCTCTAAATTTTTTTTTCTAGTAGTAATATTCCCTTAGGATTTTATGAGTCATGGTCTCACCTACAAAGTGTCCACCTAATGGACCATCGTGGAGATATTTCAATACTTTCTCTACATCTTCTTTCTTAATACATATAAGCAATACTCCATCACATTTCTTACAGAGTAACATAGAGTTAATGAAACAATATTGGGTAGATTTAAATATAAGGGATCTTCACTCCCTAGGGTTTAAATGATTTGGACTTGTTCCAAAATGGATAAAATAAGATATATCTGAATACCATGAGTCATGATTTGGTGGGATATACAACACTTCACTACAACATAAGGATATTTCATTATCCCATCCAAACTCATCTGACCCTTCTAGGTCTTAAAACTATGTGGCTAGATTGCATAAACCTTGACCTCTAACTATGTTGGTGGGATTAATTTCAAGAACAAATTATTGAATATAAATAATACAATTTCCTCTCCTCACATCCATTTCTTGTTGTGTGAACAATGATCCCACCGTAGGTTGGGGTACTATAACTTTGGTGTGGTTTTTTTAGGATGTAATATTGGAAGTCTTTCACTACTTTGACATAGCATAATATTGTTTTTCGATAGTGGGGTAAATGATTTCTGGCCCTTACAAGTTGGTACTCATGAAATAAATGTGGTCCTCATTGTTCTCAACATCCCTTTTTGTTAGGAATGTTTCTATAAATTGGTCAGAGGAAAAAGTGTATAGGAATAAGTCATTACTAAAATCAGGACTGTACGGGATAGGTGCTTGAGAAATAGTAGTCTCGATTTTGTCAAAAGATTACTTCTCTTATTTGTTCCATTTAAAATTAATTTATTTATTAATCATATTTTGTAATGGTTTAATGATTTCAGCGAAATCAGGAATAAAATTTCTTACAAAATTTATTTTTTCAAAGAAAGATTGCATGTCTTTCTTTTTGTGTGGAAAAGGAAATTGAGCAATCACCTTAACTCTTTTGGGGTCAATAGTAATTCCTTCTTTGGATATGATGTGTCAAAAAACATTTCCTTATGTGACCCCAAAGATATTATTTTTTAGGTTGAGAGATATACAATATTTCCTACATCTCTCAAAAATCTTAGTTAGGTGAAGTATGAGGTCTGATCTGTTTTCTAAGTAAACTGTAACATCTCCTAGATAAACCACTACAAACTTTTTTATGATTCCTCTAAAGGAAATGTCCATAGCTTGCTAGAAAGTGTCTCCTGCGTTAATTAGGCCAAAAGGAATGCATTTATATGCAAAGTTTCCCCACTTAATCCAGAACATGGTTTTCAAACAATCTTCTTCTAAAACAAGAACTTCATTATATCCTTAAAACTCGTCGAGAAGTGAGAACATCTCAGATCCAGACATAGTTTGTAGGAGTTGTTCCATCAAGGGAACATGATAGTTTTATTTTTCAGAGCCTTTGTTTAGATTGTGAAAATATGCACAGAGGCATATTTCACCTAACTTCTTTTTAACATGTACTAGACTAGCCACCTAAGCAGAATATCTCACCTAAAAAATAATCTTAGCATCCAACATTTTTTTTATATTGTGAAAATATGCACAAAAGAATATTTCATCTAAGTTCTCTTAACATGTTCTAGATTATACACCTAAGAAGAATATCTCACCTGAAAAATAATCTTAGCATCCAACAATTTTTTGGGCTCCTTTTGCATCAAAGGCTCGAGAGATGTGTGGAATTTTCGCAGTTTCTAATGAAATTTTTTTACATCTTTCCTAAGAGGAATGGTGTGTTGAATGATATTTGTGTAATTAGTTTTTAGATCTTGATATGACCATGCAAAAATGTCCTAATATTCTTGAAACAATTTTAGTAGGCTCTCTTTTCATCAACGGATATTGATCTTCCAAGTTTAACATTATTGGGATTTCTAGTAATCCCTAGGTTTATAACTTCATAATTGAGACTAGAACTACCATTTTTCACATGTTTAGGATTCTTGAATTTTTCTGAGAGATCAAACATATTTTCTAAGTTAACTACACCTTTGGGCATTGTGTGAATCTTAGGATTTTCATCAATGTTGTCTTTCTTGGCTTAAAACTCTTCACCTTCTTGTTAAGTAATCATTTTTTAAACTCTTCATCATCAATGGATAGGTCTCTAAAGTTTTTTTCATTGGTTAAAAAGGATATGATTCATTCATCTCCCTCAAATACTCTCTAATTGGTGATGTTTTTAAGGAC
>JASDQU010504171.1:121090-140623 GCA_032191745.1 Picea mariana | reverse complement strand
AAAAGAAAAATAGAGAACAAGGAACTACATTATGTCACTTTACTTCATCTCTTTTAATTTTTCAACTGCAATAACAAATTTACAATAAAAAATAGAGAACAAGGAACTACATTATGTCACTTTACTTCATTTCTTTCAATTTTCCAACTGTAGTAAAAAATTTACAATGAAAAATTCAATCTGACATCTGGCAAAAGTTATGATATACAACGTTAGTAAATGATATGCACATTTCCAGAATCCAGTTTTACCTTTCTAGCTAAAAAAGTCCCTAGGAATAGGCATGGAAACAAGGGTTTCATAGTGAGAGGACTTGTTTACCTTGTAATCCATCCTAGTTAAGAATCAGAATCATAAATATATAAAAGGGAAACGTCAAACTCTTCTTTAATATATTCATATAATTTGAAGAAGCAAACCCAATTATAAAATCTTGAGGAAATGGACTACTACAATTTGTAGGGATTTGAAAATAAGTTGGAACCTTTGGGAAGGTCTTTGTTGAAGCATACAAAAGATAAGTGGAAGAATCCATTTTCAGTAAGTCCTGGCATCTTAAATGTTAAAAGATAGCCATATTAAGTGGAAATCATAACTATGGAGTGAACCCTATGCAATACAGTAAGAGAATACTATGAAATTGTATGTTGTTGATTCAATTTTTTTCATTATGTATCTATACTATTTTTATTTTTCATGGTTATGATATGCTTCGGTCACAAAAGATATGAAAAGTTACAAACACAAATGCATGCAAACCTCAGTGAACGTGTAGGGAAATTAAAGTGGAAAAGAATTTCCAAAAATCCTGACATATTGACATAAAATCATTAAGTGTTTGGATGCAATGTGCATTTCATTGAAAAGAAATATAATTTGTCCTTCAATTCCATGTAATTATAAATACAAGAATTTATTGTGAGGACAACTACAAAGTTTCTACTAAATGGAATATGTGAAATCTTAGGAAGTAAACATGCTTGAAAGAGAGATATTTTCATAGGATGCTCTCTCCAATTTGGGAGATGCTTAAGAATAAAAGAGAATGGATCTCATGAGATGAATCCATACAACCCTTTCATGATTTCTTTGATTAATGGATGAAAATTTGAAACAAATTAAGACATCTAGTTCTGAGATGCCTTTAAAATATGGATTTACCAAAATAATATAAATATTTGTAGATGGAAGAATATAAATCTTTAGAAACTAAAATGTAGGACTTTGATCTCTTATGCCATTGCACTATTCCCTACTGTATTGCATTTACTATTGACAAGCATAGAAAATATGTTTTGTCTTAATCTCCTTGAAGAAACTCCATTTTCCACCAAATCCTCTCTAAGAGTCTCCAACACATTTGACACATCTCTCATGGTTGGAAATTATTTAGGTGAATCTTTTGAACAAAGAAAATTGACACATAGGAAAGAAAGTAGAAATTTACATATATTATTTTTTTCAATTTCATATCCATCCATCTCACTCAAGTGATTATTTTTAATTACCTATTTCACTTTATTTGTAAATTTTAAGTTCACCCACTTATGAAAGTTCAAGTCTCCTGCAAACATGTCACTAGTTGGCCTTTTTCTAGTAAGCATTTCCAATAATAGAATGCCATAACTATAAACATCCCCTTGAGTGGAAACCCTATCACCCAATCCATACTCTACATTCAAAGAAACTTTGATCAAAACGTATTCAACAAATACATATAAAATTTATGTGAATAAAATAAAAAATCAAAATAATGTTACTATAAATCTATACCTGGTGTAATGTAACCCATCAATCCTTTCAAAGAAACTGTTGAAGTAAGTGAGTCACAGGAGGTTTCACCAATTAATTTTTCAATCCCAAAATTTGTTACATGGCCAAACATGGTTTATCCAGCAACACATTGCTTGGTTTTATATCACAATGCACTACTTGCATCGAAGAATCATGATGCAGATATTCCATGACATGGGACGCATCAATGGAAATATCTAATCATGTTTTCATTCCCAAATCACAAACATCATTGTTGTCATATTTAGTAGGATACAAATGCTTCTCTAAGATTCCATTACACATAAAATTGAACACCAAAGCTCATAAATGGAGGTTGGATCATGAGGTTATGATTCTCATAAGATTTTGATGTCAAACCTTTTGCAAGGAATTACACTTTGCTTTAAAACTCTTCACAACATGTTCATTTTGCAAATGGAAAACCTTCATAGAAACAAGCATGTCATCATTCAAAATTCCTTTGTACATTGATCCAAAAATCTCCTTCCCCAACAAATTGGCCTCAATAAATCCATTAGTTGCTCTATAAATCTCTTGATATGATATACTTTCATTCTCTAATTTATGGGAAACAACGCATGGGAAATCAAAGTTGTGTAGATGGAAATTCCCTCTTGAGAGGAATTGCAAAAGTAGACAACATAATATAAAACCAATACCACCAAAAATTGGCAATAATACTTTTCTCAAAACATCAAAATGAATTCTTAGTGCTGGACATGTTGGTAAGGAAATACTTGTGCACCATAGAGACCTAAACTTACATTTAAGGATATGATAATGCTTTGATTCGTAGAAAATTCTCCTTTTGATATTTATTCGTTGAGATTGTTGAAAGATAAATTCAAATAGTGAAGCTCTTTCAACTTGAGAGTAATTGGTATTGTCCTTGATAAGGAGTTATAAGAGATATCCATGTCCATGACATTTTGTACATACCCAAGTGAATATGGAATGGAACCTTCTAAGGAATTGTTAGATAGATTCAATGATTTGAGTGCAGTGCAACTTCCAAGTGTTGGTGGAATGGCACCGGTTAATATATTGGTAGAAATGTCTATAGCTAAAGAATTTTCAAGTTTATATTTCTCTAGAGGTAAGGGTGGAATAATTTCCTTTGGTACTAAAACAATACTCTACAAAAAAATAATAAATATTACAATAAATATCACATGAGAGTAATAAATATCATAGGAGTGTATAGAGTTCATTGGTGTAACACAACCAACCCCCTATCCACTTTTAGGCTGGTGGGATGTTTGATTTTCATATTCTTGTAACTCGGGATGAGTATTTAGGTTCAATGGTGCCTATGATTTATAATTTCTTCTTGGAAGTGGTATCTATATCTCATTCATCTCAAATAATCTATTGCATAATTATGGTTATGCTTATACTATGATATCCAGGGGATTACTTATACACAACCACAAAAAACCAAGTTGAAGTATTACATCAGTTGTGTGAATCATATGATATGATGAACTAAAGGGAATCGTATATGTTATATTATTGGGTGTGGTTCATTAGATAGAATGACTGGCCCCATAGTGGCCCACAAATGATGGTAATATAAAAATAAATAAATGAAAGGAACCTTAAGAAGTCATAAAAAGAAGAAAAAAGACAAGACGTACCTGATCTTTGATATTGTAATGTGTAAAATTTCATTGATACAACATCTAGAGCATATACAAATGCGCAAACTCTATATTGTAGTAAATAAAAATAGAATTATATTTATTTTTTAGTAAAAAACAAAAAATACTTTTAGGACATGTCAATAAATCCTAATAGAAATTAAAACCGAAAATATTGCACATAGTAAACACCGTTGATATTATTTTTTGTAAAATCCATATGAGAGGAGATTAAATAGTGAAACACACACACACACACACACACATATCAGATGATATGTATTGAATAATATCCTCTTGGTTTCAAGAATAATTTATTGGAGTTGTATGATATTGGACCAAACCTCCCTCGATCTGAAGGAGTAACAGTGAAGTCAACATTGACTATGTTGTTTCTCCATTGGATCGAGAGAGGTTTTCTCGAAGAATAAATGGCTCCAATAAATTTTTCTCTACTGAACAGGGCCAACCACGTGAAGGTGGAAGCTCGTATGCCCCCCCCCCTTCACATCACTCTCAATTCCCCAATACCCAATCTATATTCTACTAAAAAATATGCATTAAAAATATTCAAAAGTGATAAAAAGTGATTGTAAAGCTATAAATGAGGTTTATCATTCAAATAAATATGTCATAAAAAATATTTTTTATAAATGATATTTATCATTCAAAATATGTTACAAATATACTAGACATATAATGTACATCTATCTATCTTATAAAATTATTATACATCATCAATTTCTTTTAGTCTTCTTTTGTGTTTCCCGGTTCTTAAGTAATGCATCCATGTCCATGTCTTCGTTTACTGGGTACTCTTCAGCAGTTGATGTTTCTTCATTCCTTTCACATTGAGCACGCTTGGTATCGTACCCATGGCATGGGGGTTGTTGTGAGGGGCCATCACCTACAAAACAATATATATTAACTTTATATGGCCAATTTTTAAATATCATTGAAGTAGTTCATTAATATTAAAAAAAAAACCTCTGCAATGTAATTATTTACATGTTGGTCCACTAGTCGGAACCATTGGAATGGCTTCCCTATTCTCCTGATCATATTCAGGTCGAGGAGGCTCAACTACGACATTCTCTGCCATTGAAATGACAAAATCTATAAGGACAAAACCGTAAATGTATAAGTAATAAAAATTAGAAGTACAAAATTTATAAGTACGAAATTATTAAGTATATGATTAATATACAACCATTTTACCATCGTGGGACTCACTCAAAGGAACATATTGGGGCTACACCCCATTGGGATGGGGTTTATGGGGAGCACCATGATCTTCTAGCCGCGTTGCACTATCAACTCTTTGTTGTCCAGTGCTAATGGTTTCATTGATAGTGTTGCTTCCTTGATTAAAAAAAAGTAATACATTAAAGTTATCGATGATATCAAACATTTATGTATTTTATAAGTAATGAAAGGTTAATTTAGAATGATTTTTATTTACCTTATCCTGCAAACTGGATCTTGGGGTCTTCCCCATTCTTTTCCTACGATCAACCACGACTTTATAGCTATACTTGTAACCAATTTGGAGGTCTTCCTCCATGGTTTCAGTTCCGAGGTCATCTCCTTCACTGCATAAGATAATATTTGTTTAATGTTTTTGGTTGCAATAAACTAAAAGTTGTAAGGAAATACAAATAATATTCTTAATATGTTTCGGTACTTACGATTTGTGACTATAACCTCGAGTAAGCACCCTGGCCTAGCTTGTGTTGGCCATGTTTGGAAATCCTTGCTCAGGTTTCCTTTGAAGTGTTAGGAAACCTGTCATCAAAATTTTCAAGTATGTTATATACCACACCTTTATTTAGATCTAAAGAAAAATAAAGGTATTGAAATAAAAATATTGTAATTTATCTTGGGGTACCAATTATTTTTTCTTCTGATTTTTTCAATATGTTTTCTTTTGCATCATCAGTGATCTCCTTCCACTCCCTATTTGGAATCAAGGGAGGACGCTCATACCTAAGGTTTCCTTCCAAGCTTCATCTATAAACATCTCCTGTATATTTTAAATATTCTCCTGCTGTAGAAGTGACCTTTTTTTATTGAACGTGTCTACTCCAAAGAGGCCTTCGAGATAATCCATAAGTTATTTTCTGAGGTTGGAATTCTGGAAATTCCACCTCATACGTAAGGTTGCCCCAAAAATCAACAAGTTCTTTCTCTCTAGGTTCCTATAAAAATGGTTGTTTCCTACACACAAAAAGATATGATCATTATTTTTAAAATAATAATAGAGATGATTTGTGTATGAGATGGACAACATGAAATAGTTAAAATATGGAAAACTACCTGGGATTCTTATTTATTTTAATGGAAGTCCATTATCATCGACCAAAAATGTGCATGGAAGGGTTCCTGTGCTGGTCACACGTCTAGCTCTAGGAAATGCAACCATGTCAACCACATCATCAGCCTCATCTCTGTCACCACCTCTAGATCATGATCGTTGTGTGGATGCTTGGTGGTGTGTGTCATGGCTCCTATCTAAAATAGGTGTGGAATATGGAGAGGTAAATAGTACTCTAGCAGCTGTATGACATCTCGGGTTAGAACTCTGTGGTGACTCTGCAACACCACTACTACCAACATCAGGTTGAACATGCTCCAAAAATCTCTTTATAAAAAAGAAAATGTTTTTTCGTGAGATAATGTAAAAGTTAAAAAACAAAATTTCATAATTGAACATATGAGTACATTAAAAAAAACACTTTAAATTATGGTTATTACCTTATATGTGTTAACTTCTGACATAAGGAGATTGATCCTTTCTAGGACTTCAGGAGTTTGATTTGGATGGTTTAACAAGATATCAAGTTCCTTGTTCACTTTAATGATCTTTATTTTTATTAATACGATCGGATCATGGGATGAATACAACCCCTCCTCATCGGCAGAATCATGATCAACATGGCATGTCGACTACATATAATTTCAACATGAAAAACAATGTTATTTCAGTTATATAAACAAATGAAATAACTGATTGCCACACAAATAAAATTATATAAACAAATAATAAAATTCACATAAAATGAAAGTCGAATTTGATAATCATTTACATGTTCTGCGGCTGGCCTTTTTCCACATTCATCCTCCCACATTATAATATAATTAGAACCCCCAAATATTTTAAAAAAAAAATAACGATAACAAAACAATTGATTGCCACCCAAATAAAATCAACCTCAACGATCAACCTCCCACATTTTTATAAAATTGGGACCGTGAAATATTTAAAACATTGTTAAAGATAAAAATATATGTATAATGCAATAAGTAGAGGTTTCTTAAAGAGGTGTTTCATAAGTACCCACACACTATTAGTTGATGTTTCAATTTGATTTAAATGGTAACCCACTAATAACTCTTCAATGGGAGCTATCTTTTTTATTGTGCAAAGGATTACCTGATTCTGTTTGTGTCCCTCATATATGAAATTCAGTTGATTGTATGTTGTCCCAGGTCGTGCGTTATTTATAAACCCTGCGATATTGTCGAAATAATTAGGCCTTCCATCAATATAGATAGTCTCTCCCTTATTTTTATCATTTTTTATTAGTTGTATGTAATTTGAGGTGAGTGCATATCTCTACATACTTCGCATGTATCGGACCAATTGCATCCAATCGCTAAAATTGTAATATGGTCCAACATAGTCCATCAATTCAGTTACTATATTGTACTTTACAGTTATTCCATCCATGGAAAATATCCCTAGGACATGCAGGGACAATGGTGCAATGTGATATGTCTTATTGTTGACAATGAAGTCAGTGTCTAACGAAGGCAGTTCCTTAGGTACCCATTGTTTCACCAGATGATTATACCTGAGTGTCCCCTCTATGTCTCCTATGCTCTCATCATCATAAGAGCATGATCCTTCTTCAGCAAGAAAACATTCCATGCATCTATGGATTTTTTTATTACTTTTTCACCTCTGGTCCTTGTTTGTGTATCATATCTACTAGATGCAGTCACATTTCCCTCTATTTTTCCTAATCTTCCCTCACTCGAGGAATAAATATCTAACAGGTACCTGCTTGGTTGTACCTTTAGTCGCATGTGCACATTAGTGAGTAGTCCATCCTCATCCTAGTTCCAATTTTTGAACTTTTTTTCTATATTCAAAGTTCTAAATAATTTTTTTATATCTTTAGTTTTGGATGAAAAATTATAGGGTGAAATTACCTAAATTAGTAGGGGAAATCACTCATGTGGATTCCCAACTTAGTGAAGGTTATGAATCTCTAGGTGGGTTTCACCTAGAGAACGATGAGAGGAAGAACAAAATTCCACCTGGAGCTTGAAGACACATAGGGGGGATTTTTTGGATGCCCTCAATGATGAATATTACCATGTTGGGAGCTATAGGGACCAATACATCAAATGGTTGCAGCTCCATCGGGGTCAGGGTCAAACTATGGGACTATACCAACACCTTCCATACCTTTACTACAAACTTAGGAAACTGACCAACACAGATTTCTAAAACATCGCAATGGTATACACAAGTATATACATACTAAAATGGAGGATTTGGAGATCTCATGCAAGGGAGAAACCTATAGATATTTGGTTAAATTAAGGAGAAGTTATAACTAAAGGGTAAAGTAGAGCTTGGCATTAAAACAAATCACAACCACCCATAATGTGCAATCAACAACTTGATCACTCATAGTCATTTTGCATAGTGTACTTGTCCACTTTCCATGCACAAAGGCCTTGAACATTATAAAATCATACATGGTCCATGACTCTGCATAACCAAGAGAAAAAAGTGTCAAAGGGGAAGATGAAACCCTTGGGATACGAGAGATAAAACCCCTTCAAAAACCCCTTCAAAGTCATCAATCGCATAGAATTCCCAAATAACCACTTTAAATCTCAAGATGAGGATTCCCACAATCTGTTTATGGAGATGAAATATAAGCACACACTTAACATGGAAAAGATCAAATTAACCTTCAAAAAGAAACATATTTACAAGAAAAAAAAGATGAATTGAACAATGAATATGATCATTCATTTCCCTCTAATGGGACTTTTGGAGAACACGAACACTAAACGTCCCCTTAGCAATGCAAAAACGTTGTCATTATCCAACTATTTACTACAATAAGACAAATAAAAAGTGCCCCCCTTGCTGTAAAAGCTTAAAAAACAAAGAGTTGTCGATTATTGTAAAAGTGCTACAAAAAGTGCTTGCCTTGGTGTAAAAGCTTTGAAAAAACAACATTTTTCGATTAATGTAAAATCATTTGCAAAAATTTCCCTTGCATGGACTTGAAAGGGGCCTCTCTAATGAGAGTCAAGTATAAATTAACTACAATGAAGCAACTTACCAATTAAACATAACCAAAAGTAATTTTAAAGACATTTAAATTCAATTTTAAAAAATTGATGGACATTGCAATTTGTTTTCATCTACAATTAAATGAATGGCCCATATTTTCTCAAGGAAGCTCAACCTAGATATTGGGATTATGTGTATCATTGAAAGCTAAGAAGTGTCTATCTACAACTTCAAGAAACATCCTATTTGGTCATGCTAGGTGAAATGATGGTTTGAAATATGACATGTCCAAGATCAAGATCACACCAACAAACCAAACGCGTGTTCGCATATTGTAGAGAACAAAAGACACCTCAGAAAGTTTGTAAGGTGTTATTATGACATCAATCCATTTATGGATGAACTTCACTAAAAGGATGTTGAGTTTTTATTTTCAAATGATCCCAAGAATATTTTGATTTGTTGAAGATGAAACTAGTCAAAGCTCTTACTCCAAGAATTCATGATTGGAACATGTAGTATAGTGTGCAAGTTGATGCCACAAATATTGTTGTTTATGCCATCTTACCTCAAATCAGGGAGGGAAATATTGACCATCCACATTATTATGTAAATAAAAAATTTAATAAGTTAGAAATGAACTATTTGATGATAGAGAGAGAAGGCCTTGGAATGACATTCTCTCTATATCAATTCTAACATTAAACTTGTCATGAAACTCTTTTATTATCTATACTGATCAATTTACACTAATGTATATTGTGAACAATCTAGTGCATCATGATCACATTTACATATGACTCTTACTCTTCCAAGAATTCAACTTTCAAAATGTAGAAAAGACATGTAAGTCTCACATCAAGCTTGACTGCTTGTTGAGAGTCGACTCAAGAGAAGAACCAATGGTATAGATGAGGACATTCCAGATGCACATCTATTCAAAGTAAAATACTTCCTAGAATATATAGTAGAGTATCTTCTTCATGATAGTTAAGTATCCATGGACATGCAATAACATAAGAAATATGTGTTGTTATGAAATTTGTCTACTACACTTTGACTGACGGACACTTGTACAAATTGTGATAAAAACATATCTCGATGAGATGCATCCTTGAACATGAAATATGGTACATCATTTAAGAAGAACTTGATAGGGTGTTAGGTGGACATTACCAAACTAATACAACAGTAAGGAAAATCATTTATGAAATACTATGGTGGCTTAATTTGTATGAAGAATATAGAACTCTTTTTTGCAAGAAAAATTTGCAGGGAAACCCAAGGGATGCTTCCTCACATCTGTGGATGGAATCCTTAGTAACCTCATCAACATAGATCATTTCACCTAGCCTATGTAGATTCAAACTGATCACCCGATAGCATGAAACTACCCAAATTCCCAACTACGTTGGCGAAAACTAGTTGAGATAACCCCTTGGTTACATTGACTATAGAAGTTGTATAGATACTTGAGACAAATTTTAGGGAATGGGTAGATATATATAGAAATATGAGATCCCATAATAACCCATTCTTTCATAGTCTCCATTTTAGATGTGGGAAATAGGTTTTTTCAGTCCATTTTTTACGAGAGGAAGGATGATTAAAACTAAATACATAAAACTAAAAATGCATTATTAACAAAGTGGGTAGAAGTAGAACTAGTCTAGGACTATATTATATAGACAACAATGAGGTTTATTTATGAGAATATAATTATAAGTTTTTGATGCCCCTTTTCAATAATAAGTGATCAAGGGACCCACTTTTAAATCATACTATTAAGATTTTAATGTATGAATTCATGATTCAACATAGAAAGAGTTCTCTTTGTCGCCCTTAGCCCAATGAAGTAGTAAAGTATCTCTATGCGATTTTGATGGAGGGCCTGACCAAAATTCACAAAATCAACAGGGATGAATATGATGACAAAGACTTGAAATTATTATGAGCATATAGGAAAACCCATAAAAATTAGATAGGTGATACCCCCTTTAAACTTGTGTCGGGACAAGAAAGCAGTGGCTCGAATGAAATTGATTCCTTCAAAAACAAAAAATACAAGTGTTCTTAAACCTGACATGATGGCATATGTAGAAGATAAACCAATAGATATTATGACTTAACAACATGCACCATATTGTAAATAGATACAAACGAAGCAATGGAATCCCACCATGATCAAAATATACAAAATAATTAATTCAAGATTGGTGACCCTGTATTAGTATACGACGGTAAAATTGGAAAATGCTAGACCTGGAACTTGCATTGTCAAAGACATCATAGCTAATTGCTTGGTCCAATTAAATATAGTTTAATAATTTATATTGAAGACAATTTTAAATGGGGAAAAAATAAATAGATATAACACTTGAAGACCCCAATCTTTCTTTTAAAGAGAGAAAGAAAAAATCTATAGGTTAGTTAGGATAAGGGTGGTTACCACTTTGTAGTGAAAAGGTTGTTGGTCAAATATAGAAACCCTTAACCATATTGTAAAAATGTTATACTTCAAAGTTTACTATTTTGACATAAGCAAAGAAGAATGGCAGTTGACTAGTCAAATGAAGAGAAAGAAAAATAAACAATTTAGGGAATGGAGTTTCACAAATAAATAAGACCTTCTATCATACAACTAAGATTTTAGGTAAGAAGAGATTAGAGGAAAATCATTAAGGAGGGAGAAATAAGTCACAGAGTAGTCCAATGTGATTTGGAGTAGAGTTGGGCTATGGAGAAATCAATGGGATGTTGTAGATGCTTATGAACCAAGATAGAGATAGTGAGCACAAAATCTTCATTGCGAGAAAAAATTGAAGGAGAAGATGGAAATTTTATAGAGGAGGCAACCCAAAAAAAGTTGACATGACCAATTGAAAAATAATTGACCACATATAATTTAACGAGGAGATAAGAGGTTAAATAAGATACAAGAGAGTTAATGGGATATGGAAAGTTCAAAAGAGGTTAAATGGAGAACCGGTCAACCTTATGAGAATTCTTGAATATTTTTGCACCCAAATTAATGGAATTAAGATCAATGAAAGTAGGACCAAAAAATGTGGGATCAACAAGAAAAATGTCAACATAAGAAGAGTTCACAAAAATTGGTTTGACCAGTAGAAGTGCAATGGAAAGTGAGTTAGTGTGACCTAAACCAATGAAAGTTAGTTTGACCAGTGGAAGATTAATGGGATGTAAGTCAATGAAAGGTAAGAAGATATGCAGCAAGGATAAGGCATTAAAGGATGTATAAATATTAAATAAAGTAGTCATTCAAGCAATAAATGAGGCAAAAATCAATAAAACACATCCAGTTAAGAAGAAATCCACAAAAGTTTCCAAAAAATCATTGTTGGCCCTTGACCAAGTTTGAGGATCCTTGGTCATGTTTGACCTATTTTGGGACTTCGACAGGTTGTCGAAGGCGGAGTGCAAGACGAAGCAGAGATCGCGGGATCTCGGGCCCTTTTTGGGATTCAATATTATGTAACATGTATGGGAATGTCGGCCCATGGGTTTACCCATGCTTAGGCCTATTTTGTATGTATAAATAGATGCCAAGGCGATGTAGTGAGTACGAATGGCTAAGTGCTAGAGTTGGATCTGTTTGATCAAGAGTTGTAAGTTCTTTGGTGCACACTATATGAGACTTGAAAAGCTAAGTGCAAGTCAATATAAGAGACTGTGGAAGGTTGTGTGCTTAGCTCTACTCGGGGAAGGAGGATCTAGCGAGATATGTAGATCCCCTATCCTTTGTAAAGTAGGTTTTTTGAGGCTCTATGCATGTAACTGATTAAAGAAGCTAATAAAGAAGACAAAGAACTGGTGGGCGTAGCCCCAGGGTGGAGGTGAGCCACGTACATGTTGTGTTCTATGCTTTGTGCGATGTATTGATGTGACTATGTGTTTATTTTATTAGTGATTTAATATAGATGAATGATCTGTTCATTCTTAGTTCTTAATATTATGGATGGATGTTAGATCTGACCGATATACATATGCTTATTTCTTGAATCTACTATATCTGATCTATTTCATCATGCTAAGTTCTACTAGATGCTAGATCTGGTTGAATACTGCAATGCTCCATAATTAGAGTTTAACTACACTGTAACTAAGACTGAATATTGATGAATGTTAATTGTTGAGTGCTCTGTCAAGTGTTAGAATCACAGATCTATGTCCCAACTAAGGTTGTAGACATCTGAGTCCTGCAACCACCCCTTCCTCTAGCTTGGGTGAGACTTCATATGCTTCGCAGGTGTTGCCGAAAGGGCCTATAGTTAGGGTTTTGTTGGTGTGTTGTTGTAGTGTTGAACCTGGGTCTGCCCCTGTGCCAACAAATGGTTATGTTGTCGAGACTTGAAACTGTGATTGCTGGGAACTAAGGAAAAAGAAGCTTTGTGCGAAGATCTAACTTGAAATTGTGAAATCTCTATGTGTATATTTGTCGCTCTAGTGTGCAGTATTCTACCTGATCTGTGAAGCTCTGTGCCAAGAAGGGTCAGATCTGAAGAAAAGAGGTAAGATATGCAAGATCTGTGCTCTTATAAAGGTAAGAATAGTGAAATTGTTTATATATGGAAGCTTTGTGATCTGTTGAAAATAAGATTAGTGGAAATTTTTGTTTCTAAAGTATGGATCTAGGTATGTTTGATAAGATTCGTCCTAGCTTGAAAACTAGAGCATTGATAGATGAAAGAAGATTTGATATGATTAGATCTGATAAGAATAGTGAAATATATGTTATACCTATGCATAGAAAGAATGTTTGGAGTAACAAATGGATGCAGGATCCTAGAAATAATTTTTTGCAGGTTAGCTACCATGATCCTAGTGCGCAATACAAGAAAGGTAAAGGATCATTTAAGAGAAAGAGAGGATTAACCCTTTGTTATAGTTGCAGAAAATCAAGACATCTAGCTAAGGAATGCCCTGGTAGAAGACCTAGTTGCCTCTGTTGCAAAGATATGGACCATGAAGTATTGGATTTCCCTATAATGACTGCTAAGGTTGAAAGGATGAATATGAGACAAGAAGACCACAAGAAAATTCAAGCAACTAAGATTATGGAAAAACCCCAGAAAGAATCAGAAAAAGTATTGCTACAGGTGAAAGAAACCCTAAATGACCATCGACATATTAATTTATCATAGATATTCAAAGAAAAAGAGTGCATTGAAGCAAGAATAGGAGACTTCGACATTGACTGTGTTCTGGATGAGGAAACACAGGTGAATATTATGACAGAAAGAACTTGGGAAATTATAGGAAAGCCTGTTATGATTCCTTCATTGGGAGGAATAGCATTATTTAGGGGAAAGTTGATAAACCTATGTGGAAATATTACCCAGATATCTATGAATGCCAATGGAACTTTGACAAAGGAAGAATTTGAAGTTGTCAAATTTATTGAGAACAACGTTCCATTTGCTATGTTACTAGGAAAACCTTGGATTGAAGGATATTAGGCCAAAAGAAAAGAAGAGGAAATCTTAGAGAAGAAGAAGCAAGAGTTAAAATATTTCATGACTAGGAGGATCACACACTTGATTGAAGAACGGGAGAATTGAACAAAGCTACTTAAAACTAGAGACTTGGATGTCGAAGTAGGAAGAACACTAGAAGACCCGCAAAAAACTAAAGTACCTATTCAAGATATAGATGAATTATTGCCCCTGATTTCTAGAAAGAATCTCACCAACGTGAAGTTACTCTGCCAAAAGAAGATAAGAATCAGAAAGGAAAAAGGAATACCAAGACAAAGCTCACTAGAAAGAAGGCTAGAAAGCTAAGTAATAAGAGAGATAAAATTGAAAAGTTACAGAAGGTTCTAGAGGGAACTTTGCAGAAGGAAAATTTGAAAAATTGGAACTTCGTCGGGATATCAGAACTACGTCACATGGCACTTCGCCATGGTGAAGCAATATAGTCATTGGAAACAGTATAACTGTTAGATCGACGACCTGAATGGGTAGAAAGGCATTTATGATCAAAAAGTTCTCCATTAGACCATTGGGACTGCGCCATAACAGACAGAACTGAGTTAATGAAGTCTTCTCACCCGACTAGCTAATGTGTTCAAAGCCCGCCTTCGTCGCGCTCAAGAAGAAACAGGACAAGCCACCCATGCCTTGAATCAAGTGCAAGGCATAATCATAGAGAAATGCAAAGTTGTAGAGCAGGAGAAGATTTCTCTCTAGGAAAAGTTTGAAGAGGAGAAATCCCATATGCAACAAGAAAAAGAACAATTGCTCACAGAGAAACTCGAAGTGAAAGAAGCAATCAACAGAGCACTTTGATTTGTGACAGTCTTAGATCCACAAGCAGAAGACCAAGTCACGCACCAAGTAGAGCAGCTTGCGGAAGCTATCCAGTAGCTACAACAATGAATATTAGACTTAGATCTTTGCACAGTGCCCAACACCTCCCAGGATGTGAGGGACCAAAGAGAAGCAACTGCTCGAAGCGCAGTTGAGAGAATAAAGGCCCTTGCCATGGAATGTAAGAAACTCATTGATCATAGTTCCCAAACCTATAAGCAACTCATTGAGAATACAAAAATGAAGGCACTGGAGTCGCAGCTCCAAGAGGTGAAGTATCAAGCAGAAACAATACAGGCACAGTTGAAGCCCCTATCAGCTGTGGAAAGAATGAAGCAATCCTAGGAGTAGCGCACTTCCCAGCCGTAGGTCCACACTATTGAGAGAAAAGTCATGGAAGTGACTCAGAGGATCCAACCTGTACAGGATAAGGCTTACCAAATGTTCACAGAGATCGAAGGTCGAGGAGCGAAACTGGAGCAAGTCATCACTGCAGTTGAACAATGCCTAGAGGGACCTATCAATGAATCAGTCATACAAGAGTTCGTTGAATAGAAGGTTGTGGAACAATAACAAGTCGAAGAATCTTGAGCCAAGGTCTAGGCTTTTGAAGAAAAATTAGTATGATCGGAGTGACTCGGGACGAGTCACAGGTGAGTGTTGGGGGCCTATTGGCCCTTGACCAAGTTTGAGGATCCTTGGTCATGTTTTACCTATTTTGGGACTTCGACAAGCTATCGAAGGTAGAGCACAATATGAAGCAGATATCATTGGATATAGACCCCTTTTAGGGCCCTTTTTGGGATTCAAGATTATGTAATGGGTATGGGAATGTCGACCCATGGATTTACCCATGCTTAAGCCTATTTTTTATGTATAAATAAATGCCAAGATGATGTAGTGAGTATGAATGGCTAAGTGATAGATTTGGATCTATGTGATCAAGAGTTGTAAGTGCTTTGGTGCATACTATGTGAGACTGGCAGAGCTAAGTGCAAGTCAATCTAAGAGACTATGGAAGTCTATGTGCTTAGATCTACTTGGGGAAGGAGGATCTAGAGAGCTGCACAGATCCCCTATCCTCTGCAGAGTAGGGTTTTTTAGGCTCTATGCATGTAACTGATTGAAGAAGATAATAAAGAAGACAAAGAATTGGTGGACGTAGCCCTAGGGTGGGGGTGAACCACGTACATGTTGTGTTGCTATGCTTTGTGCGATGTATTGATGTGATTATGTGTTTATTTATTAGTGCTTTAATATAGATGAATGATCTGTTGATGCTTAGTGCTTAATATTATGGATGGATGTTAGATCTGACCAATATACATATTCTTAGTGCTTGAATTTGCTATATCTGATTTGTTTCATCGTGCTAAGTGTTGCTAGATGCTAGATCTGGTTGAATATTGCAATTCTCTGTAATTAGGGTTTAACTACATTGTAACTAAGACTGAATATTGATTAATGTTAACTGATGAGTGCTCTGTCAAGTGTTATAATCACGGATCTATGTCCCAGCTAAGGTTGAAGACATCGGATTCCTGCAACCACCCCTGCCTCTACCTCGGGAGAGACTTCATCTGCTTCGCAGGTGTTGTCGAAATCGTCGGTAGTTAGGGTTTTGTTGGTGCATTGTTGTAGCATTGAACCATGGGTCAGCCCCTGTGCCAACAATCATTATGTCCCCTACAAGCCCCAAATGACAAATATAGAGAGAAGTACATTAATATAGTAAGAACCAATAAAAGTGGTAGAGATAACGAAGAGATGGGAATTGTAATGATGAGAGAAAGAGGCAAAACAATAGCATTGTTTGTCATAGAAAATTGATCCCAAAACTAGAATGGAGGTCATTAAAAACTTATAGATAGATGAACTAGGATGGGTTTCATAAAGGAAGAGATATAAAACCTGGAACAAAATCAAGTTTTTAAAAAGTGAAAAGGAGAAATGGATAGGAAAAGTAATAAACATTTCAAAATTCAACGTTCACGGGATTTTAAACATGGCCCAATTGTTGTAATTTCAGTGTTTGAAAGAGGAGTCAACAAAGTTTATTCCCTTTTATTTTAATGGTATCCATATTTTGTATTGATCAAATGAGGAATTAACTTGGAATTGATGCCATTAGACACAGACTCAATCCTATGGCCAACTAAGGAGAAATAATAGCACATGCTAACTAATCTAGGATTCAAGCATGCAAGCAAACCTTCTCACAAACAAGTGCTAGTTGGTGATGGAATCCAACATCATAGGATCAATGCGTGAAGGGGTTGAGTTTCGTCGGGTGGGAAAGTTATGTTGACAACTTTCTTAATGAACTAACATCCTGTTGACGGGCGAAATTGACCGTTCGTCAACTAGGAGAGTGGAACCGGTCCGGGGTTGTCTAAATAACCCAAGCCGTTTGGAATAAACCACCCTGACGAGTTTAACGGCTCTGTTGGCCGCTCTAAGGTCTTCAATGAAAACCAAAGAGAGAATTGATCTGAGCTAAGCAATCTAACTAAACTAATAAACAAATCAAACTATAACTAAGTACAAAAAACTAACTAAAATAAAGGAAACTAGAAACTAATAAAACAAGGAAAGGAACTATTATACTAATCTAATTAAAACAAACTACTAAATAAACTAAATACAAATACAAATACTCTAACTATTATATATAAACTACTAATTAACTCTTGTAATAACTCAAATCGACTATCTAATTATCAGCTGCAAAATCACTTGTTCACAAATATACATTATAAACAACCTACAGATTTGATTAAAACCTGCAAAACTCAATTGATCACTGCCCTAAGACAACAAGGTATATTTTTTGATTTTTGTATTTTATGAAAAAGAAATTAACTACTGAAATTAAACAATCTAATATATTTTACTGAAATAAAACATTCTAATAGAAATCTAATTACAATTATATCTAAATTAAACTACTTAATGAAAACAGTAAACAACTAACTAATTGACCTGGAAACGCTACAAGTCTGCCCTGTGTAAGATGACTTCTTAAGCTGGTTGGAGGAAGAAATTCACACCATTTAGTCCTTAAGCTTTTCGTAAAAGATCAGCTCTGCTGCTTCTTGAAGTATTTTACAGGACAAACAAGACATAAAAGAAAATCATAACAATCTTCTGATGATAAATCTCTGCAATAAGGGAAACCTATTATGCAGAAAACTTATATTTAACAATTCAATTTATGAAGAAGACAAAGCTATCATTCACTAAAATGAATCAGTAATTGTTATGTCTTTTATCTATTTGGAAGCAACAAGATATGTATAACAGTAAATAAATTATATCATTTGCATTTGATTTACATAGCAAAGTAATACTAAACCATAAACAAAATGATATACAAAACCAGAAACAAAGTATTGATATATTGAAAAGCAAAAGCTATGACAAAACATCAAATCTGCTCCAGTTTGAATCAGAATTACATATCCTTGTTCTCCCACAACTTTGGATGATCCTTATTACAAAAACCATAGGTTTATATAGGTTTCTCACAAGGTAAAACATCCTTGTGGATAATAGCAAATTGTTTTACATAATCAGGGAATAATCCCAGAATCAACTAAAATAAGCAAAATGAAATGCAAGTAGAATCTGTAAAACATCCTCTAACTGCTCAACATATCTATTGCCAATTCGAATTTGCCTATAATAGAACACAAAGATCAAATTAGAAGGATATTTTATTAGGAAAACAATAAAAAATTGACTTTACAGACTCAGCTACAGAATCATCTGATTCTGTAGCTAGTCAAAAATAGCAAACAGGACTAGATATAATCAAATAAAATCAAATCCAAAACTAATTACTAATTATTCAATTATTCCTTAAATTAAACCAAATCAAAAAGAATGTAATCGGGACAGGGTAAGAATGCTCTGTTTTTCCAATTGACATAAAATCGAATCAAATCTTAACAAGACTGTTTCATAAATGCAATCAATGGTAAACCAAATCGTATGAGATACAAAACAATCATTATTGATTTGCATAAGATTCATATTGTTTTATCCATTGCCAATATAGAAAGCCGTCACGATTTCATGCATAACTGTATCCATAGAATCCAGACACAGTCTTAGTTTGTTGAGTTTCAAACAGTTCATAGGTATGGTCGTAACTATCATTGACTAGTTATAGTCATAACAACAGATTGATATCATTCAGTTAAAAGGACGATATATAAATTGCTTCCATTGCAATCGGATGAAATCATACTCCATGAATATCGACTCAAAAATATTCATGTTTGATCACCACACAGTCAACAGACAGAGGCGCGACAAAATCGACAGAATTCATGAACTGGGCAATAATCAACACAAATCTTTACTGAGTTAATTATAGAAACAATATCGAAACCCTGAACAGAATCCAATTCAAACAATAATGAGAATCGAATAAGTTGCA
>JASDQU010504171.1:103433-113953 GCA_032191745.1 Picea mariana | reverse complement strand
TACGGAGTCTAATGGCTAACATAAATGTTTTGATATGATCTTCATCTATCTGTTTTGAATCGGGATCGAACTTAGGAAGCCATTTCTTCGAATGCTTAGGTAAAGGGTGCTGATCTCCAGGTACAGCTACGGCATCCTGGTCCAACCAAGTTCTAGCAGGGTTTTTCTGATTTGCCATTGGGGATGGAGGTGTGGAAGGTTGAGAAGGTGATTTGCCTTCGTCAGAAGAGGAATCTCCAGAAGAAGAAGGAGAGGAGGGAGGTGGTGAAGGAGGTATCCCAGATCCTCCTGCAGCAGGATTTGTGTTTGGATCTGTAGGACTCACAGTAAGGTCTATATCACCTAATTGTTCTCTGACTTCAGAGAAGTCTAAAGGTTGACCCCATGGGCGATTTGGTTGCCTAAGACTAGCAAAGGCTTTATGTTATTTAATAAGAGATCGTCTAAAAATTTCTTGTATATCACCACCTGTAGGATTAGGGGTTGTTGGCTCAACTGTGATCTGAGGATCTTCGGTTGAAGTAGTTGCGGTTTGAGGGGGAATACTATCGAATGAACGGCTTCTAGTCACTATAGGGGAGCGATTAGGGGGTGGAGGAGTCTTGCGACCACCTCGTGCCATAAATTTAGTTTGGCCCTCCTTCTAGCGCCATTTGTTGACGGGTGAAATTGACCGTCCGTCAACTGGGAGAGTGGAACCGGTTTGGGGTTGTCTAAATAACCCAAGCCGTTTGGAATGGACCACCCTGACGAGTTTAACGGCTCCGTTGGCCGCTCTAAGGTCTTCAATGAAAACCAAAGAGAGAATTGATCTGAGCTAAGCAATCTAACTAAACTAATAAACAAATCAAACTATAACTAAGTACAAAAAACTAACTAAAATAAAGGAAACTAGAAACTAATAAAACAAGGAAAGGAACTAATATACTAATCTAATTAAAACAAACTACTAAATAAACTAAAACTAAATACAAATACTCTAACTGTTATATATAAACTACTAATTAACTCTTGTAATAACTCAAATCAACTATCTAATTATCAGCTGCAAAATCACTTATTCACAAATATACATTATAAACAACCTACAGATTTGATTAAAACCTGCAAAACTCAATTGATCACTGCCCTAAGACAGCAAGGTATATTTTTTTATTTTTGTATTTTATGAAAAAGAAATTAACCACTGAAATTAAACAATCTAATATATTTTACTGAAATAAAACATTCTAATAGAAATCTAATTACAATTATATCTAAATTAAACTACTTAATGAAAACAGTAAACAACTAACTAATTGACCCTGAAACGCTCCAAGTCTGACCTGTGTAAGATGACTTCTTAAGCTGGTTGGAGGAATAAATTCACACCATTTAGTCCTTAAGCTTTTCGTAAAAGATCATCTCTGCTGCTTCTTGAAGTATTTTACAGGACAAACAAGACATAAAAGAAAATCATAACAATCTTCTGATGATAAATCTCTGCAATAAGGGAAACCTATTATGCAGAAAACTTATATTTAACAATTCAATTTATGAAGAAGACAAAGCTATCATTCACTAAAATGAATCAGTAATTGTTATGTCTTTTATCTATTTGGAAGCAACAAGATATGTATAACAGTAAAGAAATTATATCATTTGCATTTGATTTAGATAGCAAAGTAATACTAAACCATAAACAAAATGATATACAAAACTAGAAACAAAGTGTTGATATATTGAAAAGCAAAAGCTATGACAAAACATCAATTCTACTCCAGTTTGAATCAGAATTACATATCCTTGTTCTCCCACAACTGAGGATGATCCTTATTACAAAAACCATAGGTTTATATAGGTTTCTCACAAGGTAAAACATCCTTGTGGATAATAGCAAATTGTTTTACATAATCAGGGAATAATCCCAAAATCAACTAAACTAAGCAAAATGAAATGCAAGTAGAATCTGTAAAACATCCTCTAACTACTCAGCATATCTATTGCCAATTCGAATTTGCCTGTAATAGAACACAAAGATCAAATTATAAGGATATTTTATTAGGATAACAATAAAAAATTGACTTTACAGACTCACCTACAGAATCATCTGATTCTGTAGCTAGTCAAAAATAGCAAACAGGACTAGATATAATCAAATAAAATCAAATCCAAAACTAATTACTAATGATTCAATTATTCCTTAAATTAAACCAAATCAAAAAGAATGCAATCGGGACAGGGTAAGAATGCTCTGTTTTTCTAATTGACATAAAATCGAATCAAATCTTAACAAGACTGTTTCATAAATGCAATCAATGGTAAACCAAATCGTATGAGATACAAAACAATCATTATTGATTTGCATAAGATTCATATCGTTTTATCCATTGCCAATATAGAAAGCCGTCATGATTTCATGCATAACTGTATCCATAGAATCCAGCCGCAGTCTTAGTTTGCTGAGTTTCAAACAGTTCACAGGTATGGTCGTAACGATCATTGACTAGTTATAGTCATAACAATAGATTGATATCATTCAGTTAAAAGGACGATATATAAATTTCTTCCATTGCAATCGGATGAAATCATACTCCATGAATATCGACTCAAAAATCTTCATGTTTGATCACCACACAGTCAACAGACAGAGGCGCGACAAAATCGACAGAATTCATGAACTGGGAAATAATCAACACAAATCTTTACTGAGTTAATTATAGAAACAATATCGAAACCCTGAACAGAATCCAATTCAAACAATAATGAGAATCGAATAAGTTGCAATTGGTTATGTATCAACATAAAAGTATCAGATTTGGTCCAAAGATGTTGAAAATAGTTATCCCATTTATCAATCATATTCATATAGAACATAACCATCTCAAATCGTAGCATTGACTGTATCGGAAAATAGAAATATCAACAACAGTCTATTTTTAACAACTTCACTTATCAATAGAGCATCCAATTGAAGTTAAATTTGAACAATCATATCTATTTGACGATCCATCGAATCAAAACCAAATCCAATCGAATCTTAAACTATACGAAAATTGATTCATCAAAACAAAAATTATATACAGCAAAGCATGCTTATGTAACAGAGCAGGTGAAATGTGTACACAGAGTTTATGAAAGTGTAATATAAATGAGTGAAAGTTAATACCAGCGCAGTTGCTGAGACTATGTCAATTTTGAATTGACAATTGCTATAGCAAACTCAACATTTTTGAACAGGATTGAACCAGTAGT
Organism: Picea mariana; assembly: GCA_032191745.1. Taxonomy (NCBI): domain Eukaryota; kingdom Viridiplantae; phylum Streptophyta; class Pinopsida; order Pinales; family Pinaceae; genus Picea; species Picea mariana. The sequence goes on along the minus strand of JASDQU010504171.1, from coordinate 110,719 downwards.
TCGTTGCTTCTTGTCATTGGGTTGTACCTTTGCATTCTGACCAGTGAGCTTTGCCACTTGGTTTTCCAAATCGTGGATTTTGGATTGCAACCTTTGGACATCCAAGTAGTATCTCTCCAACCACAACCCACACTGATCGTAAGGTGGAGCAACAGGTTGAGCATTCGAGGGTTTCGACAATTCTCCGAGGGTTTCATGGGGTGGTTCAATACCAGGGAAGTTAGGGTTATTCCGCAGACAAGGAGGTAAATTCTTGACAAAATCATAAGGAGGTTTGCCACACAAGCCCTCTGAGTAAGGATACTCTTCGGCGAGAAAATGTTCAATCTCTGAATCAGAGTCTTCACTGACCACGATAGGCTCTGATTTGGTAGGGGGTTTAGGTTTATTCCTCGCCATGCGAGAGATTAACCTTGCATTTTTCTTGCCTCTAGCATTAGTTTTAGCTTTAGCTTTAGGCTGTTTAGTCGCGGGTTTATCAATTTCAACCTGTTTAGTCATAGCCATAGGCAAATTCGTAGGTGAATCAGGTTTAGGTTTGGGTAGAAAAATTCTATAAGGCACAGGGGGAATAGGTTGGGTTTCGGTCACCATGGGCTTATCAACCTGTGGAGGGTTCGATTCTTTGAAGCCATTACGGCTAACAAAATCATGCCAAGAATCACGACGTAACCCTAACTCGTAAACCAAAATCATTTTAATCAACCCCAAATAGAAGAGGCTGGTATCAGCCTGGCTACGCTTGTACCTTTTAGCCATCTTGAACAAACTTCTATGCAAATAGTGCGACATACTAAGTTCGAAACCCATAAAAACCATCAATAAACGCAGGTGAAACAAGAAAATGAACACATACCTGCCCTCACAAGTAACGAATTGCTTGATTATCATCAAGAGATCATACCAGCGTGGTTTCAACATTTTTGCAGGCCAGCCTTTGTCGCAGGAGTTCACTGTTCGAGACTGAAATAACAATGTCCACGGGACATCATCTACCTTGCAAATTTTGGACCACTTCTGTCCCATAACAGGACGGCCGATTGCCGAGCTGAGAAACTGTTCAGTGATTTCAAGCTAGACATCTCCAACTTTGGCTCGGCAGCCATCAAATGAAAATGCAAATTGCCGAGCCAAAGTGTGGTTATAACCATCAAATTTCCTTATGAAAGCGAGCCACTCGAGATTTTCCAGGTCATTATACGCACCATCAAACATCAACAGTGCTTGGCACCCGTTGGGCTCGGCCCTCACGATAGGAGCCATGGATTCTATGCATGGTGGGGTTTGGTTTGAGCAATACAAAACACAGGGTTGAAAAACGATAGGGCTTAACAGCTTCAGCGCTCAAAGAGGCAAGGATTAACTGCATGCGTGCGGAGGTGGTGGGATTACCACTGCCATGCAGTGTATGAATGACTGAGTACAGTGTTGTTCCATCCATAATCATAATCGTTTAAACCATATGTATCGGCCAACCAAATAAGTGTACAACCATATCTACATGCCATCCATCCGAAATAGAACCAACACCATATGTTATAATCATGCGCCAAGTGTTCAGTTCAATCCAACATGACATCCAACATTAACCAACGATCCATCGTATCAATCAAACGTTTTAAACCAATGTTAATTCAATCGTGCCAATGTATAATTTGAAACTATGATCGTTCAATGTAATATCAAACTCACAAAACAATGCACCAAACGTCGATTATAAAATTGAAATCAAAATATTAATCAATGCGCCTTTGCAAAACTCAAACCATTTCCATTTCATATCAAATCAAACTTATAATATTACCAATGCATTTGTTGCATATCCAAATGTTTATATTTCAAAGTTTTTATAACATTGCAACCAAAAATCTCATATAATCAATGAGTCAAGAGCTCATAGCAATAAGAATCAAAGCATATAAGACCAAAATCAATCATGACCTTTATAGAATCGAAATGTAACCAATAAATCTTCATGCTCAATGGCTTAATAATCAAATAGATCCAAATGCGCAATCAAGGTAAGAGTAGGCCAAAGGACATAAGTTTGAAAAAATCTTTTGCAGTCATGTGATAAACCAATGGTCAAGTGTCTTTCGGAAAAATCAATAAAAGACGACGACAGTCCAAACAATGAAATAGGTGTTTTCACACTTTCAGTTGTGAATACTGAATCGAAACCATATTGCAATTTTCGCAAAAATGAAACAAATGTCTAGTTGCACAATGCGACGATGATTTGTTGTTAATGAGACAAGGGGTGTAGGCATCTTTTTTTAAGAGCAATAAAAAAAAATGAATTGGCTGCCAACACGTCCTGGTGCAAGTTACCTCACCGAGTAGTGGGAAACCCTCCAAGGAGTCTAATTCGGTCTAGCCAACGTTGATCCCAGGTAAAACACCACCTTCCATGTGTTGTCACCTTGGGTAGGAAGTCTAAAATATTATGGTCTCTATGGTACAACCTACTATACCAAAGCAAAGGGGGGACAGTCGAAAGATGACACCAAGACCAACAAAGTAGGGTTGATTACTCTTTTGGCCCCAATGAAACCTCGTGATTGACCCTTATGTTCGAAGGGCTTCCCAAAGTCAGTGACATAGCCAATGGATTTCACTCCCTAAATCAAAGATATAATTTTTTTTAGCATCTTTGGAAAGTTATTCTCACAATCCTATTCCAATGCTCTACACCTAAGCTAAGATGGTTTTGAAGAGCCCTAGAAAATATGCTAGATAAATTTTAATTAGCGTTTGATTTTAGGTTGTTGTTACTCAAAGGAGTGGTCATGAATTTGATGGCGTTTTGACTCGACTCTTTAAACCACGCAAGAGGAAAATGAAATGCAAGAATTTCAACTTCGATGAAAACTATATATGGGAAGGAGCAAGAGGTTTTAAGAAAATAAATAATTTCTTGATAGATTACTATGTGTGCACTACTAATGAAAAGAAGCATGAGATAATTATCTAGATAAATGGAAGAAAAATGACCCAAATTTTAAAAATACCATGCAAATGTCATAGTTCACTTAGTACACCTATACAACATTGAGTCAAATGTCATCATTTCTAACATAGTAAACTTGTATGATTATAGAGACCGCCATACACATCTTAAATACACATAAGAATCATGGGGGCTTCACCTTGTTGACCAATACCTTATCACGTTCGTTCATAAAGGTTTTTTTTTTTAATTATGAACCCACATGTTGTGAATAAATGTGTTCGCGTCAAACACTAAAAATAACAATGCTATAATAAAGAAAAAATTATACAAATCCTCGTTTCATAAGAGGAATGTCACACAAGGATTTCAAATTTTTATGCTCTCTGGGAATTCTTAACCTTGCCAAGACATAAGAGGTGTAAACATGGTGATCTTAGTACCCAAGAAATCTATGTTCCTACAAAACAAAGGTTAACAATTTTCCTTAAGTAGGGAAGGGATAATGACAACAATTACCATGAGAGTACAACATTCAAGCAAAGGTGAAAGAGGGAGGAGACAAGAGGTGAGAGGATATCACACTAGGGTTAAACTAGTGAAGGAAAGAGAGGTGAGAGGAAACAACTATATTATGAAGGAGGGTGAAATGGAAATGCTAGCCTACAACTAGTGAGGGCATTAAAGGTGGAATTATCGTGAGGTGACATGAATGAATACATGAAGTGATGATGTTAAAAGGAACCATCAAATGCATTGATGATGGTGAGGTGATATCATCAATATTTTGGAAACAAACCATTGAAGGAACTAATATTAATTGTAAGGTGACATTAGTGAGGGCATGTGCCATTGATTCTAGAAAGGCACCATTGAAGGCATGAGGTGAATATGTTAGCATGGGGATGGAGAAGGAACATAAGGAAACAACGTTAATTAAGCACCATTGAAGGTAGGAGGAAAGCATTGAGAGGAAGGAGATTTCATGGAAATGAAGGTGACCTTATATCTATAGGCTACAGGATGCAACCGCCAAAGATAACCTCTTAGGGAACATAGAAAGGGAGTGGTGACTAGTATCAACTAAGGAATGTTATGTTGAATTCATCCCTACTCAAAACAATGAACTAAAGGGAGACGATCAAAGATGAATGGATTGAGGAATTAGGTGGTCAATAAGAGAAAAAATAAGACAAGGAAGAGAGGAAAACCTTTCCCTGGGCATCTTAAGGATAAGTTAAAGAATATACATGAATAATAAAGGTATTATAGGTGGCTATGATTAGGTGACTAGAAAAATGAAAGGGGGAAAGAAAACAAGGAGAGTAGGTGTTACCCTAAGAATATCAAGGTGATAATGGAGGAGAAAGAGATGGGTAGGATGTGTAGACCTTGTGATAAGGCTTCTAATGATATTTACCTCAAATAAACAATAGGTTTGTAGGATGTGTAGAATAGATGAAATCATCATTCAGGTTGTTGTTGAGATGTTCAAATTCAAGTACTAGCCTAAATTCTTTCTTTTTCGCCAATTGTTTGATTCATGTGTCTATATTAGTGTCTTAAATAACCTTTATAAAATTATTGTATTCATCTCAAATACAATTGATGCAATTGTATTTCAAAGAACTAGAGTGATTGCAAGGAAAGTAATATACAGCATTCATTTACATGATCTAGTTTCCTATTCATGCCCCCCTTGCCTCTAGCTTGGAAAGGTTCTACAATTCATTGCAATGAAAAACATTGTTTTTAATATCTAAGTACTCAATAACCTTCATTGGAACAAAATAAAACACAATTCAAAAATCCATCTTCTCTTGTTTTTAAGAAAACATGATTCAAATACATCCTCTCCTCCTTTTAGTCCTTGCAAAGAAAGGACTATAGTAATCACCTCAAGTGAATAATTCATATGTATATAACATGTAACAAAAAAATAGTTAAGTTATGGTAAAGTCATAGAATTTTGTAATTTATGTTGGAGTTACTTCACACACACCTAGGATTTCTTTTTTCCTAAGGTTTTTCCTTTTTTATAAGTCATAATTAGTCATTATCTGGTCTCCTATATTTTAGGGGAGAATATTCCACATGGAGAATATTCTCTTTCAATTGACACTTTAGTTTGACTAGTTGAGTTGAGTTTAGATGTTGCATTGGTTATGTCACCATGCAACATTGGGATCATCACCATGATAATTCGACCTTGCCTTCGTATCATCACTAGGTTGGTGCATTATCCTTGATTCCCTGAGTTAACTACTCACTACTCTATGTTCAATCAGTTAACTGAAGACTAGTTGACTAGTTAACTCAACTAGGTGGCAGTTCACTCTCGTAACTGCCTAAGAGACTAGACTAGGTGGAAGTTCACTCCCGTAACTATTGGTTTGTTTCCATATCACTCTAGACACCACTATGGTGCATTCGTTCTCCTCCATTGCACACTCGTTGAGATATACAAAGTATATCATGTGTAAATTATTCATTATTCATAACGGTTACTTAGAATTCTTTCAGTCTTTCTCTCCTTCTTCTTTCTCAAATTCTCTCTGCAAATGTGTGTATTATTGTTTAGCTAGATCTATTATGTGCTAGTTCAACACATTTACAATTTCCACCATATTAATTTTTTCTTGAGTTGTACAAATTGTGTAGTTTTTAGTGTTCTTCTTTGAGGGGGCTTGATTAAACTATATAACCCTTCTCTTCTAAGGTTTCTTCTAGAGATAAAAAAATGGAACAAGGAATGAAATTTCAGAACCCTCCATTTATATTAAGTTAACATTGGTGTGGAATTTGGCATTTTGTAGGTGGGTGTTAATGCTATGTCATGTGGTGGGTTGCTTCTTTCATCTTCTCTAAATGCAAAATAACTAAACTTTGGCATAGTTATTTTATGGGGTCCAATTTTTTGCTAAATTTCATGTACTCTTTATGTATTGGGAGTCCTAGTTTGGAATGAAGTAGAACAACTAAACCCTTCATATATATGATTGCACCAATAGCAAGAAAAGGGAACACACATCGACCTCCACACTATGGACAATATACCATCTAAGAAAAGCATTGACAAACAAATGACAAAGGTGGCTAGAGTCCTCTCAAGAGTAGGAAGAAGCAGAGATGAGATGGCATTGTGGATCCATGGTTCTAGTGTATCTTAAAAGGATATAGGATCTCAAGAGAATGAATCGATGGAGGATTCAAAATGAGAGGAAATCCATGAGCATGTCCTCAACAATACTACTCCTCCATTCTCACTACTACAAAATTTATTCATTATGGAAAAACTTGAGAAACTCACACATGAACCTATCCTATATTAAGTGATGAATGGAGCATATGGGTAGTATAGGGTTAGGGTTAGGGTAGAATAGGTTTATTGGGGAAACCTTAGGCTTTTATTTTAGGCATTTTTAATTTCCTTTGTAAAATCATGGGAAATTTCGAGGGCACTGTGTATTCAAGGTTTTTTATCAGTAGTCACATGGATCAAATCAATGAAACAATGCTAGATATCATTGAAATAAAGGTTAGGGTAGCTTAAAGAACATACCATTATTTCCCTCTTTTTCCTTGATAGTCTCGTGTACAAGTCTCGATCTCGGTCTCAAATGGCCCTCGATGGTCTCGTGCACAACCCTCGGTCTTAGTCTCAGATGTCCCTCAGTATCGGTCTCGACCTTCTATCCCAAACACATTTGCACCCATGAATTGCAGAATTTAGACCTTCTAGATGTATTTTTAAAAGGCACATTGGTTAATTATTTTTGTAAAATCATGGGAAATTTTGAGGGCACTGTGTATTCAAGATTTTTTATTAGTAGTCACCTAGATCGAATGAATGAAACAATTCTATATATCACTTAAATAAAGGTTAGGTCGGTAGCTTAAAGAACATACAAATATGATTTCCCTCCTTTCCCTCAATAATCACACACCTCCTTTCCCTCGATATTCTCGTGTGCAAGTCTCGGTCTAATCAGTCTCGAATGGCCCTCGATTAGAGTAAAGTAGATACAGAAAATATCTGCCTCGGATGGGCTTGCTTGCTTGAAGAAGGGTAAGGTTATAACTACCAAGGAAATAAGCATTTGATTTGAATTATGTTTCCACCATTATCAATATGAATGTCCCCCTTAAAGAAATCCCACCTTATCAAAGCCTTTATCCTCAAAGCATATGGGTGAACGGGTAGAGTAGATATAATTATTTGAGTAGAGTCATTTATACATTCTCATATTGAGTAGAGTAGATATAGAAAATGAGTAATAATTATATGAATTAAAGGATTTTAATATTTGTTTTTTTAAATTGTTTTAAGAATAGA
>JASDQU010504171.1:91317-102861 GCA_032191745.1 Picea mariana | reverse complement strand
CAACTTCCACAAATTTTTGGGTGGAGGAAGATTAGAGATGTCCTGAAATTTCAAAGCATCAACGATGGGGGTAGGGTATGTATACCTCCATAGACTTTAACAATCAAATGGTTGTGTGGAGGGGGTCCCTTGTCCCAAAAACAAGGGGTCTCATACACCAATTTGGCGTTTGTCTTGGCCACGACCTTAAAATTAGATTGTTGTTGTTGTTTTGTTGTTGTTGTTGTTTTTACACACACACACACACACCGTGTATCCCTCAACGTACCCATTTGAAGGGGGGGTCACATTTCTAGGCATTCCCATTTCTAAAACTAATACATGTTTCAATGTTTCATTCAACTTAGGTGGAAACATGGGAAATTAACCCATACATATACAATGACAAGCCTCTAGATAAAGAAATAGAGAGTATGTTGAGGTCTCCAAATAGAAGGTACTCAAAATAGTGATAGTCTAATGAAGATTAAGAGAAATGTTCTACGTTTAGAATGAGAGCGATGGAAATCAGACTTTGGATAAGAAATGAAATGAAAAACACATACCTAAATGGTTGTTCTAGAAAACCCATGAAAATTGCCATTGGCTACTCAAGTGAACACATACCCAAGTAAAATCCTACAATGAGTTCAACCTTTCTTTTTATTTCTCATAATCCACTTTGAATGTGGTGAATATGGAATTCTCCATGGTATCCAACTAAGTAACTACAATAACAACTTAAATATAAGGATCCAAAACAACATTGAACAACACAAAACCTTTGAAGATGACTCAATATCCATGTTGTTGATGTATCATTTTATGGTTGTAATCCTTTGTCAGTACAAAATTTCTTGTATACTTAAAATTGATTAAATACATCTTGTATATCATTCTCAAAAGAGAACATATCCATAAAAATTTCAAAACATCTTCAAGTCATCCTAATCCTTCAAGGTTCATAAGTGGTTACATCAAATCTATTTTAGATGTTATTCTACCACCCTTTTATGGGGCCCTTTAACATCACCATTGGTCCATTGGAATATTTTTCACCTCTTCAACATCAATAGAAAAGAAATTGAATATCCATAAATCTTAAACATTCCATGAAAAAAAAATCCCATAACTTATATCATCATATTCAATATTATTCATTTTCTTGATAACAATGCCCCTTTTACTCGGTGCTTCTTCATTGAGGGGATATTCCATGTGTCCTCTTCTTTGATAACATGGGAAAAATCTTCCCATGTTTGGATTCAAAGATTTCTTATTGTTCTATTTGGTTTGATAGACTTCCCTTTTCTAGCTTGCACTTCAAAGTGGTGCTGATAGTGATGATGAAAAATACGACGATGGATAATTTTGTCTCCTTCACAATTAGGTTATAATTTTGTTGTTTGATTTCTAAATTATTTGTGTGAGTCATATTTGAATCTCTAAACCCTCCCATACCATCAATTCATTCATCTAATATAACCATGTCAAATTTCAATGCATACAAGAACAAAATGAAAACATTTCAACGTTGGCCCCATTCATAGGTCACTTTGTGTGGAGTCAAATTAAAGAAACCATACAAGCAATATGGTTTCTTGACTTGCACAAATTAAAGGATCTATCAAGCAATATTATTTCTTGACTTGCACAAAATCATGCTTGATACACCACATCTATTGAAGAAAGAGAAGGGGCATTTTGATTCTTACAAGTCCAAGTGACAATTCTAGAACCAATACTAAAAACATAACCTACAATAGAATTATGATCTAATGGTCACTAACCCAATTGGAATCAAGGAAATGAAGCAACAAAGGGCAAAAGGGTACTTAAAGGTAGAGGTTTAAAGTTATCCATGGGGTACTTAAAGGTAGTGGTTTAGTGTGTGAGGAACACATAGTACTATTTACATACATATATGTGTGGACCAAATGATCTCATCTCCATGGTTTCCTTATGCCATAAAAAATGATATATTTATCAAACATATTAAAGTATCTATATGGAACATAAGGTAGTGATTGAGTGTGTTATGTACACATAAAAATACTCATACACACATGTATGTGGACCAAATTCCATCCCCATGTTCTCCTTAACTACTAATTTTCTTATAGGGGAGATTACTCTGTGACAAATTGGTAAAGTCGTTTTGTTTTACATGGGAGAGATACAAGGTTCAAATATTTATTCCCATGTTAAAGTGGGCATTCATGCCATGTTAATGTGGAGTTGGAATTCATATCTCTTAGTTTATAAATAAATAAAAAATTATACATACCAAAACAAAGTCTTAAACATAATGGATATAATTTGAGATGTGAATTTCATGTTCAAGAAATTCAAGCATAAACTTATTATGATAAACCCTTTAGAAATAAAAAGGAAAGTGAAGTTTGATTATTTCTCACCACAAGTATAAGTGAGAAGGTTTGTATGTATGTAAAATATCATATTTATGTTATATAACACAAGATATATATACTTTGAATGATTCATGGAGTTTGTATCATATTTGTTTTAGGGCCCTACTCTAACTTCCCTAATTTGGGGTACTTATGAGTTAGTAATTAATGTATGAGGGAATATTTTTAAATAAATACCCTTAAAATTAATAGGGTATTTTTTATCAAATATGGCCCACTAACTCATGGTAGGTACTCATTACTAAGGGGACCACAAGTCATTAGGGTTTTTCTATAGAGAAACTATGTATAGACTAGTAGGCTATGCAGTGTTCTATAAAGCGTTGCTATTATATTTGAGCTTTGCTCAAAGGATGTTTCCCTTTTGAAGAGGCTAGTGAACATTACTCTCTCTTTCCTGAATTATCAATACAAGGGTTATATTCTACAGGTTCTATATTATTGTCTCCCTTATTTACTTTTTTGTAGTTTATATTTCTTGACTAATTGTTCATTAATCATTGTTTCTATTGGTCAAGTACTTCACAAGTGGTATAAAATCTCTTTCCTATGCCAACATGTGCTTGAATTTTAGAGTTTTTTAGGCTGGAGATGTGCTCTAACATATTTAAACACAAAGTTCTATCTTTTAGTAGGTAAAATTGTGGTCAGGGAAGCATACATGTAGGGAATACAAGTGGATTCTTCTGGATGGACACGCTTATACACCTCTATTAATACCTCGACAAGTAGTATTACATTGGTTACATATTATATCTTTCACATACAACATAGTTACCAACCTAATGAGAATTGTGACCTAAAAACTAGAACTCTAGTGCTAAAAACACATATTTTTGTGTCAAAAATACTAAAATCAACCCTAAATCAAAAGTGGTTCAACCGGTGGCACACTTTTTTTTCTCAAGGTTATAATTACAATATCTTGCAACCAAGGCTTGTAATGTTGCTAAAAAAATCTTTAAAATCAACTACCAAATCAAAAAGTGGTTATATTACTAGCACCCATTTATATTTTTGAGGTTAAAATTATAACTTATTTAAAGACATGGACTTAACAATGAATGTCAAATTCCAGTGCATACATAAAAAAATTGATAAAATTTCAACGTTGGCCCCATTCATAGGTCATTGTTTCCCATGTCTAGTCATAGTACATTGTCTTTTCGTCATTCCTTCTAAAATTCGTTTGACAATACACATGTTCCCACATCTAGTACTGCAAGGACATATTTTTATGGTGTTGATTAAACAATTAATGAAAATAGAGGGATTTTTCATCACAACTATGACACATATACATTGTATATATAATGCAAAACCTGAAAGAAAAATGAAGAAAGGCCGATGCAAACTCAAAACTTGTGTCAAGCTATTTGTGTACTTTGAAAGAAAAATAAGGTTTATGGTTTACATGATGATGAATTGATGATGGAAACAAGTGGTTGTGTGAGTAAAATTGGAGTCCAAAAACCCTCCCATATCGTTAAGGCATGTGAATAGTCTATCCATGACAAATTTCAGTGCATACAGAAAAAGTTTTAAAAAAAATAAATGTTGGCCCCATTCATAGGTCACTGTTTCCCATGTCTAGTCATAGTACAATGTCTTTTCATTGTTCCTTTTAAAATCCATTCAACAGTAAACACATTCCTGCATCTAGTACTGCAATGACATATTTTTATGGTGTTGATTAAACAATGAATGAAAAAAGAGGAATTTTTCATCACAACTATGACACACATACATTATATATTCAATGCAAAACCTGAAAGAAAAATGAAGAAAGGTTGATGCAAAATTAAAACTTGTGTCAAGCTATTTGTGTAATTTGAAAGAAAAATAGGGTTTTTGGTTTACATGATGATGAATTGATGATAGAAACAAGTGGGTGTGTGAGTCAAATTTGAGTCCAGAAGCCCTCCCATATCATTACGGCATGTGAATAGTCTACCCATGTCAAATTTCAGTGCATATAGAAACAATTTGAAAAACTTTCAACGTTGGCCCCATTCACAGGTCACCATTGCCCATGTCTAGTCATAATACAATGTATTTTCATTGTTCCTTTAAAATTAGTTCGAAAGTACACATGTTCCCTCATCTAGTACTGAAAGGACATATTTTTATCGTGTTGATTAAACAATGAACGAAAAAAGAGGGATTTTTCATCACAACTATGACACGCGTAGATTGTATATACAATGCAGAACCTGAAATAAAAATGAAGAAAGGTTGATGCAAACTTAAAACTTGTGTCAATCTATTTGTGTACTTTGAAAGAAAAATAGGTTTTATGGTTTACATGGTATGAATTTATGATGGAAACAAGTGGGTGTGTGAGTCAAATTTGAGTCCATAAACCCTCCCATATCGTTAAGGCATGTGAATAGTCTATCCATGTCAAATTTCAGTGCATACATAAATCGTTTGGAAAAATGTCAATGTTGGCCCCATTCACAGGTCATTTTTCCCATGTCTATCCCTAATACACTGTATTTTTTTTGTTCCTTTTAAAATTTGTTCAGTAGTACACACGTTTCTACATATAGTACTGCAAGGACATATTTTTATGGTGTTGATTAAACAATGAAAAAAACAGAAAGATTTTTCATCACAACTATGACACACATACATTGTATATAGAATGCAGAACCTGAAATAAAAATGAAGAAAGGTTGATGAAAACTTAAAACTTGTGTCAAGCTATTTGTGTACTTTGAAAGAAAAATAGGGTTTATAGTTTACATGATGATGAATTGATGATGGAAACAAGTGGGTGTGTGAGTCAAATTTGAGTCCAGAAACCCTCCTATATCGTTAAGGCATGCGAATAGTCTTTCCATGTCAAATTCCAGTGCATACAAAAACAATTTGAAAAAATTTCAATGTTGGCCCCATTCACATGTCATTATTTCCTATGTCTAGTCATAGTACAATGTATTTTCATTGCTCCTTTTAAATTTCAATTGACAATACACATGTTCACATATATAGTATGCAAGGACATATTTTTATTGTGTTTATTAATCAATGAATGAAAAAAGAGGGATTTTTCATCACAACTATGACACACATACATTGTATATACAATGGATAACCTGAAAGAAAAATGAAGAAAGGTTGATGCAAATTTAAAACTTGTGTCAAGCTATTTATGTACTTTGAAAGAAAAATAGGATTTATGGTTTACATGATGATGGAAAAAAGTGGGTGCGTGAGTCAAATATGAGTCCAGAAACCCTCCCATATCGTTAAGGCATGCAAATAGTCTAGCCATGTCAAATTTCAGTGCATACAAAAACAGTTTGAAAAAATTTCAACATTGTCCCCAGTCACAGGTCATTGTTGCCCATGTCTAGTCATAGTAAAATGTCTTTTCGTTGTTCCTTTTAAAATATGTTCGACAGTAGACATGTTCCCACATCTAGTACTACAAGGACATATTTTTACGGTGTTGATTAAACAATGAAGGAAAAAAGAGGGATTTTTCATCACAACTATGACACACATACATTGTATATACAATGTAGAACTTAAAATAAAAATGAAGAAAGGTTGATGCAAACTTAAAACTTGTTTCAAGCTATTTGTGTACTTTGAAAGAAAAATATGTTTTACGGTTTACATGATGATGAATTGATGATGGAAACAAGTGGGAGTGTGAGTCAAATTTGATTCCACAAACCCTCCCATATCGTTAATGCATGTGAATAGTCTATCCATGTCAAATTTAAGTGCGTACAGAAACAATTTAAACAAATTTGGAGATCAAGATCAACCTAGATTGAGTGAGGACAACAGTAAAGGTATTTACCTTTCTTTATTATTCTTCCTTGAATATTTTAGCTTCATTAAAAGGAATGTCAGTATCCAAATTAGCACCTTTTTGTCTTGGTTATAGGGGTATAGTATCCAAGAGGAAATCCGGTTTTCCTCAACAACCCAAAATTTGCTCAAACATGTCAGCGCTCCCCCAAAAGGGTGCACAGAGTGTTGCAACGCTCCCCCAAAAGGTTGTACAGAGCATTTCAATGCTCCCTTAAAGGAGGGTATAGAGCGCTAGCACTCCCTGATAGTGGGCAGGGGAGCGCTTCCCAAAATTCCTTCAAACAATCCCAACACTCCCCCAGAATGGTGTCTTGAGTTTTGCAACACTCCCCCAAAGACAGGTAGGGAGCGTTGGCACTCCATGACAATGGGTAGGGGAGTGTTTCCCTTCAAAAATCATTTTTAAGTGGTCTTTTCCATGGTAAAATCTTTGCACTCTTTGTCATGTGATTTCTCTTCTTAAACCATTCTTTGAAGGTATCTTAAGTGTCCCTGTGATGTCGTTAGAGACACAACATAGGCAAGATGATAGTATGATGTTTGTGACACTTGCGACACTTGCAGTCAATATAAAACACTTGTGACACTTGTAATGATGACAATAGGTCATCATTGAAGTGAGTAATTTTGATGTGTAATAGATTACCCCCCAAAGTGCAAAGTTAGAAGACAGAAATTGATGATTGAAGTACTTTGTAGACTTTTTCAAGCAAGGGTATGGACTCAGAGAACCTGGAAGAAGTTGCACACAACCATCAAACAAATATTATGTTATGTTTCAAACCCAAGGCAGACATACCTATGCTTGGGTGATAAATACTTGCAAGGTATGGCTGCCATAAGATACACTGCAGATCCATAATTATATTAACAAAAAGGTATAGCCACCAAAGATACAATGTGGATCTATACTTACATAATATGAACTAGTCGTAGCCATGAAAAATACACAGTGGATCTATGAGACGACAAGACATAGCCACAGACCAATACAAAGTGGATATATATATGACAATATATGTGTTAATATTCAAAAGAAACTTTGTCACACCCTGGGCAAAGTACATATCAGAGTGATTATTCAACCCAGGGTCTTCTTACCGATCCTGATGTAGTACGAATATAACCATGTGCATAGATGTCCTAATGTCGAACATGGAAGAGACCACTTGATTATTGGTCAATGAGGTAAATCGTTAACAAGTGCAAGGTAAATCACCATTGATGTCAATGATTCCCAAGGTACCCTAGTACATTCTAGTGGATGTGAAAGGATGAGTTGAAGTCGAACATCCGTGGAATCATCCGATCAGGGGTCATTGATGTAAACCCATTGTCAGACACGAGGAGGCATGCAGGTCCCAAGGTACTAACTGGTTTCTAGGTCTAGTTTCTGGATAATGTGTTGACGTCGACAAGAACAGACTCATCGAAGGAGGGCCTTGATGTACCCCCCATCAATGACACAAAACTAAAACAAAGATGTAATTTGGTGGATCAAATGAGCATGGATTGACACAGGTATTGAAATAGGAAATTTGTGATGGTTGACTCTCAAGGCAGAAACTTCCCTTGAACACTGAGGCACAACAACAGAAACATGACATGGACAAAAACATGATGATGCAATGGATACCGTGACTTTTTTCAGGTGACCCAAAGGAGTAATAAAACTTAGAGGATGGTTCAGTGCAGAGTTTCAGTGGATTTAAAATGCATGCAAAGACAAAGTGTCGTGTTCAAGGGAGACTGTAAGAGTTAATGGTAATGTTCTCAAAAACTAATTGGCTTGCTTCCTTCAATTTTTTCCCCCATCAAGATAGACGAGTACCTCTTTTTGATTTAACAAGCTCAAGGAGGTTAACAAATGCTCGATAAAACTCACCTTCTGTAAGTCCCTCTTCCTTTATTTAACGAAATGGAAGAAGTAAGGGTTTGGTCCCATATGGGCCCTTCAATGTATGATTGTTTAACGAGTCCAAAGAAGGTAAACTCGGTGATTTTTCACATTTAGAGAGTCTGAAAATATCTTAAAGATGACTCCAGTATTGTCCTTTTTCATAATTTTAGTCTCGTGAGGCCAAAAAAGAGATAAAATACCACTCGAAACACACCCTTTCAAACCTTTTAACGAGTGGGAAAGGAAGCAATATCACTCGGAAATATTTTCATGTTTAGAGAGTCTAAAAAGAACTTAAAGAAGACTCGAGGGGGTTCCTTTTTCGTATATCCATGCGAGATTGAAAAAGATATAAAAGGTTGCTCGGTTACATTCTCATGTTTTTACGAGCATGAGAAAGAACAAATACTAAGCTTAGTACTCTGCCCCCATCTTGAAAGCTAGTGGCTTAAATCCATAATGGCCATCAAAGGCTAGAGACAGGCCCCCCAAGATTCAAATCATTCACCGACATTGAGTTTGTCACAATTTTTTGTACTATATGTAGAAAAAGTATAAGGGTGGATGAAAGGAAGGTTCAAATACGAGACCTAACGAAAGGCTCGACTCGACATCTACAAGATCTAGTGAAAGACTCGACCTGATAGAAGAGGTGACTGTTTCATTTTTTAACGATCTTGACACAGGAAAAGAACTATGCTCAAGGCTCTGGGTTAAATCCCCAGATTTATGTTTCATTTTTTAACGAGCTTGTTACAGAGAGGAGAAACTATGATCATAGCCTATGTTTCATTTTTTAACGATATTTTCACAGAGAAGAGAAACTATTCTCGTGAATTCTTCTTGATCATGGCTTCCAAGAGGATAATGTTATGGAAGGACACCATGTTAAGGGAAAAAACTTGGTCATGTCTTCCAATAGGTCTTCACTAGATGGAAGAACAATGCTCTGGAAGGAACACATGTCGAGGGTCGCGATATGGGTAAGGAGATCAGGATCCAATAGCCCTATCGAAAAGATAACCATGTCAACTACTGGATCCAAGTCATCAGAAATTGAATTCATGGGAGACAATGCCACATAATTGACCTATGGCAGGGGTGAGACCGACTGCATATAAGAACCATTTAGGGAGTTCATTGGGTTGATGGTCAATTCAGGGCCAACAAACGAAAGTTGATCAATAGTCACCATTCTTCCATCGTGCAAGAAATATATCACACGAAAAAGAGTGGACACAATAGCTTTCATGGAACAGACATAATCTCCCCCAAAGAGTAACTCGAAATCCAAGGGGTTTTGGACTACCATAATATCAATAAAGATAGTTTTCCCTCCCAAAGTTACGGGAAACTAGGGAAGGATCCCTAAAGGGTGATTGGTTCTTCTGCTAAAATAAAACATAGTCTGGGTAACCGACACAAGCTAAGGATAACCCAAATCTTTCCAAGCAATAGAGGAAAAAATACTAACGGACGAACCTTCATCTATCAGTGTCTAAGGAATGAACCAAATACAAACCTATACTGTAATCTTGAAAGGTATGTGAGAGGGAAGATGAGGTCCAGTTAGCACACCCCAATAAAAAAGGATGGCCTCATTACTTGGAGGGGTTTTCGCAGGAGAAGGAGGAATGCCCCCCAGAATGGTAGAATTTGTACCAACGAGAAAAATGTGGTGAGAAATGGTTTTACTCTCTAACGGGAGAGTAGGATCGATCGATAACGACATCAAATTGACCAGTTGGGTTTTATTCTCAAAGGGGAGAATGGGGTCGACAACTCGTAATGGATCAACTACTTGGGTTTCACTCTCTAACAGAAGAGTGGGATCGACCAAAGATGGGATCAGATAAACCACTTTGTCAACTAGTTCAACTAAGGACGTGATCAAATTGACGACATGATCAATCGGACTGACCGATGAAGGGACCGGAGCAACCACTTTGGCACTCGTCAGAGGAGGAGTGGGATTGACCACGTTGGCACTCTTCATATGAAGGGTGGGATTGACCAATGATGGGACTGGAACAGTCACTTGGGTTTCACTTTTCAGATGAAAAGTGGGGCTAATTGATGACGGAACTGGATCAATGACTTTGGTTAGTGGTTCAACTAAGGATGAAACTAGATTGACCACCTGATCAACCAGACTGACCAGGGATGGAACCATATTGACCATTCCATAAACTAATGATGGTTTGGGGGAAATATTATGATAACCAATTGGAAGTTGAATATTTTCCAAAAGAGAAAAAGCCTCATCCATACGAGGACAAAGGTGAGAGTAATTATCACCTTTGCATAACATAGAAGGAAATTTGATAGTTGTCTTCTTCTTACCAACCTTAATGTCACTAGTTGACGGGGTGTCACCAGAATGTCTAGCAGAGGTCGATGATGTGGAGGACCACATTTCTAAGACTTTGGGAATACTAGGGAAATCCCTCAGAAAGTGGTCACCCTTACAAATACTGCAAGGGAATTTGGGTTTCAGATTCTTCGTTTAAATCTTATCGACCTTATCAACACTCCCAGTACTATTAACATTAGTTGGTTGCTTGGATCCAACATTTGATATAGTTGGAGGCTTGGTCCATTTCTGGTTCTTCTTCTTCTCTTTCTATTTATTCTTCTTATTATCAACTTGGATACTCACTTTAGAGATGTCACTAGTCGAAGAAGGATAAATGGAAAGAGACCTAACGATCGAAGAAGGAGAAAGTTCAACATGAGGTTGATGTGTGGGTGGTGTTCTTACATCTGAACCACCTACATTCGAGATCACCAGAGTGGAAAACAACCATACCGGTAACTCAATTGTCAGACCTAGAAGGCTCAAAGTAGTGATGTAAGGAGGACCAACATTTCTGTAAGAAGTAAAAATAAAGGTTTCTCCTAGCAAATGGGTTCCTTCATTGGTCATTACGGGAACTATCGCCATAAAAAATAAATATCCAACCTAGATTCTGCTAGGGAGAACAAACAACACATGCTAAAAGTCTAGTAAGCAAGAAAGAAAACAAAAACTTCTCACAATGAGAACACTAGTTGGGGATGAAATCCAACGTCATGGGAACAAAGTCAGAACGGGCTGAGATAAAGTGGGTGGAAAATTTATGTTTATGACCTTCTTAACAAACTTATTCCTTGGTGCAAGTTGTTATCACTCCAAGAAACTCCTTAGGGTTGTAAGCTAAGGATGCTTGGTAACTTAGAAATAATGGTTTTTTATGTTTTTGGGACAATGGGGTCTTTAATGAGCAATGAAATAAACCACTCATCACACATCTAAAGGAACAGTTCTTTCAGGAAACAATAATCAGATCAAGTAATTTGAAAGGGGGGATGAAGAACACTATTCTTGATTGCCAAATACAACTGAATGTAGGGCTTAATGCA
>JASDQU010504171.1:72909-91267 GCA_032191745.1 Picea mariana | reverse complement strand
TTAAAATTAATAGGGTATTTTTTTATCAAATATGGCCCACTAACTCATGGTAGGTACTCATTACTAAGGGGATCACAAGTCATTAGGGTTTTGCTACAGAGAAACTATTTATAGACTAGTAGGCTATGCAGTGTTCTATAAAGCGTTGTTATTATATTTGAGCTTTACTCAAAGGATGTTTCCCTTTTGAAGAGGCTAGTGAACATTGCTCTCTCTTTCCTGAATTATCAATACAAGGGTTATATTCTACAGGTTCTATATTATTGTCTCCCTTATTTACTTTTTTGTAGTTTATATTTCTTGAATAATTGTTCAGTAATCATTGTTTCTATTGGTCAAGTATTTCACAAGTGGTATAAAATCTCTTTCCTATGCCAACATGTGCTTGAATTTTAGTGTTTTTTAGGCTGGAGATGTGCTCTAACATATTTAAACACAAAGTTCTATCTTTTAGTAGGTAAAATTGTGGTCGGGGAAGCATACACGTAGGGAATACAAGTGGATTCTTCTGGATGGACACCCTTATACACCTCTATTAATACCTTGACAAGTAGTATTACATTGGTTACATATTATATCTTTCACATACAACATAGTTACCAACCTAATGAGAATTGTGACCTCAAAACTAGAACTCTAGTGCTAAAAACACATATTTTTGTGTCAAAAATACTAAAATCAACCCTAAATCAAAAGTGGTTCAACCGGTGGCAGAATTTTTTTTCTCAAGGTTATAATTACAATATCTTGCAACCAAGGCTTGTAATGTTGCTAACAAAATCCTTAAAATCAACTACCAAATCAAAAAGTGGTTATATTACTAGCACCCATTTATATTTTTGAGGTTAAAATTATAACTTATTTAAATATGTGGACTTAACAATGAATGTCAAATTTCAGTGCATACATAAAAAACTTGATAAAATTTCAACGTTGGCCCCATTCATAGGTCATTGTTTCCCATGTCTAGTCATAGTACATTGTCTTTTCATCGTTCCTTTTAAAATTCGTTCGACAGTACACATGTTCCCACATCTAGTACCGCAAGGACATATTTTTATGGTGTTGATTAAACAATGAATGAAAAAAGAGGGATTTTTCATCACAACTATGACACATATACATTGTATATACAATGCAGAACCTGAAAGAAAAATGAAGAAAGGTTGATGCAAACTTAAAACTTGTGTCAAGCTATTTGTGTACTTTGAAAGAAAAATAAGGTTTATGGTTTACATGATGATGAATTGATGATGGAAACAAGTGGTTGTGTGAGTAAAATTTGAGTCCAAAAACCCTCCCATATTGTTAAGGCATGTGAATAGTCTATCCATGACAAATTTCAGTGCATACATAAAAAGTTAAAAAAAAAAATCAACGTTGGCCCCATTCACAGGTCACTGTTTCCCATGTCTAGTCATAGTACAATGTATTTTCATTGTTCCTTTTAAAATTCGTTCAACAGTACACACATTCCCGCATCCAGTACTGCAATGACATATTTTCATGGTGTTGATTAAACAATGAATGAAAAAAGAGGAATTTTTCATCACAACTATGACACACATACATTGTATATTCAATGCAAAACCTGAAAGAAAAATGAAGAAAGGTTGATGCAAAATTAAAACTTGTGTCAAGCTATTTGTGTACTTTGAAAGAAAAATAGGGTTTATGGTTTACATGATGATGAATTGATGATGGAAACAAGTGGGTGTGTGAGTCAAATTTGAGTCCAGAAACCCTCCCATATCATTAAGGCATGTGAATAGTCTATCCATGTCAAATTTTAGTGCATATAGAAACAATTTGAAAAAATTTCAACGTTGGCCCCATTCACAGGTCACTGTTGCCCATGTCTAGTCATAGTACAATGTATTTTCATTGCTCCTTTAAAATTAGTTCGAAAGTACACACGTTCCCACATATAGTATTGCAAGGACATATTTTTATGGTGTTGATTAAACAATGAATGAAAAAAGAGGGATTTTTCATCAAAACTATGACACACATAGATTGTATATACAATGCAGAACCTGAAATAAAAAAGAAGAAAGGTTGATGCAAAATTAAAACTTGTGTCAATATATTTGTGTACTTTGAAATAAAAATAGGTTTTATGGTTTACATGGTATGAATTTATGATGGAAACAAGTGGGTGTGTGAGTCAAATTTCAGTCCATAAAACCTCCCATATCGTTAAGGCATGTGAATAGTCTATCCATGTCAAATTTCAATGCATACATAAATCGTTTGGAAAAATGTCAACGTTGGCCCCATTCACAGGTCAATTTTCCCATGTCTAGCCCTATTACAATGTGTTTTTGTTGTTCCTTTTAAAATTTGTTTGGCAGTACACATGTTTCTACATATAGTACTGCAAGGACATATTTTTATGGTATTGATTAAACAATGAAAAAAAAAGAGGGATTTTTCATCACAACTATGACACACATACATTGTATATACAATGCATAACCTGAAATAAAAATGAACAAAGGCTGATGAAAACTTAAAACTTGTGTCAAGATATTTGTGTACTTTGAAAGAAAAATAGGGTTTATGGTTTACATGATGATGAATTGATGATGGAAATAAGTGGGTGTGTGAGTCAAATTTGAGTCCAGAAACCCTCCCATATCATTAAGGCATGTGAATAGTCTTTCCATTTCAAATTCCAGTGCATACAAAAACAATTTGAAAAAATTTCAATGTTGGCCCCATTCACATGTCAGTATTTCCTATGTCTAGTCATAGTACAATGTATTTTTATTGTTCCTTTTAAATTTCAATTGACAATACACATGTTCACATATATCGTATGAAAGGACATATTTTTATAGTGTTTATTAAACAATGAATGAAAAAAGATGGATTTTTCATCACAACTATGACACACATACATTGTATATACAATGGAGAACCTGAAAGAAAAATGAAGAAAGGTTGATGCAAATTTAAAACTTGTGTCAAGCTATTTATGTACTTTGAAAGAAAAATAGGATTTATGGTTTACATGATGATGGAAAAAAGTGGGTGCTTGAGTCAAATATGAGTCCAAAAACCCTCTCATATCATTAAGGCATGCAAATAGTCTGTCCATGTCAAATTTTAGTGCATACAAAAACAGTTTGAAAAAAATTCAAAATTGTCCCCATTCACAGGTCATTGTTTCCCATGTCTAGTCATAGTACAATGTCTTTTCATTGTTCCTTTTAAAATCCGTTCGACAGTAGACATGTTCCCACATCTAGTACTACAAAGACATATTTTTATGGTGTTGATTAAACAATGAAGTAAAAAAGAGGGATTTTTCATCACAACTATGACACACATACATTGTATATACAATGCAGAACTTGAAATAAAAATGAGGAAAGGTTGATGAAAACTTAAAACTTGTTTCAAGCTATTTGTGTACTTTGAAAGAAAAATAGGTTTTATGGCTTAGATGTTGACGAATTGATTATGGAAACAAGTGGGAGTGTGAGTCAAATTTGAGTCCAGAAACCCTCCCATATCGTTAATGTGTGTGAATAGTTTATCCATGTCAAATTTCAGTGCATACAGAAACAATTTAAACAAATTTGGAGATCAAGATCAGGCTAGATCGAGCGAGGACAAACATCGGTAAACGTATTTACCTTTCTTTCTTATTCTTCCTTGAATAGTTTAGCTTCATTAAAAGGAATGTCAGTGTCCACATTAGCACCTTTTTGTCTTGGTTATAGGGGTCTAGTATCCAAGAGGAAATCAACTTTTCCTCAACAACCCAAAATTTGCTCAAACAGGCCAGCGCTCCCCCAAAAGTGTGCACAGAGTGTTGCAACGCTCCCCCAAAAGGTTGTACAGAGCATTGCAACGCTCCCCTAAAGGAGGGTACAGAGCGCTATCACTCCTTGACAGTGAGCAGGGGAGCGCTGCCCAAAATGCCTTCAAACAATCCCAACGCTCCCCCATAATGGTGTCTTGAGTGTTGCAACACTCCCCCAAAGAGGGGTAGGGAGTGTTGGCACTCCCTAATAGTGGGTAGGGGAGCGTTTCCCTTCAAAAATCATTTTTAAGTGGTCTTTTCCATGGTAAAATATTTTCAGTCTTTGTCATGTGATTTCTCTTCTTAAACCAGTCTTTGAAGGTGTCTTAAGTGTCCCTGTGATGTCGTTAGAGACAGGACATAGGAAATATGATAGTATGATGTTTGTGACACTTGCAATCAATATGTGACACTTGTGACACTTGTAATGATGACAATAGGTCATCATTGAAGCGAGTAATTTTGATGTGTAACAGATTGCCCCCCAAAGTGCAAAGTTAGAAGACAAAAACTGATGACTGAAGTACTTTGTAGACTTTTTCGAGCAAGGGTATGGACTCAAAGAACCTAGAAGAAGTTGCACACAACCATAAAACAAATATTATGTTATGTTTCAAACCCAAGGTAGGCATACCTATGCTTGGGTGATAAAGACTTGCAAGGTATGGTCGCCATAAGATACACTGTGGATCCATAATTATATTAACAAAAAGGTATAGCCACTAAAGATATAATGTGGATCTATACTTCCATGATATGAACTAGTCGTAGCCATGAACAATACACAGTGGATCTACGAGACAACAAGGCATATCCACAGACCAATACAAAGTGGATATATATGACAATATATGTGTCAATATTCAAAAGAAATGTTGTCGCAACCTGGGCAAAATACATATCAGAGTGATTATTCAACCCAGGGTCTTCTTACCGATCCCGATGTAGTACTAATATAACCATGTGAATAGATGTCCTGATGTCAAACATGGCAAAGACCACTTGATTATCGTTCAATGAGGTAAATCGTTAACAAGTGCAAGGTAAATCACCATTGATGTCAATGATTCCCAAATTACCCTAGTACATTCCAGTGGATGTGAAAGGATGATTTGAAGTCGAAAATCCATGGAATCATCCGATCAGGGGTCAATGATGTAAACCCATTGTCAGACATGAGGAGGCCTGCCATTGAGGCATGTAGGTCCCAAGGTACTAACTGGTTTCTAGGTCTAGTTTCTGAATAATGTGTTGAAGTCGACAAGAACAGACTCGTCGAAGGAGGGCCTTGATGTATCCCCCATCAACGACACGAAACTAAAACAGAGATGTAATTTGGTGGATCAAATGAGCATGGATTGACACAGGTATTGAAACAGGAAATTTGTGATGGTTGAATCTTGAGGCAGAAACTTCCCTTGAACACTGAGGCACAACAATAGAAACATGACATGGACCAAAACATGATGATGCAATGGATACTGTGACTTTTGTCAGGTCACCCAAAGGAGCAATAAAACTCAGAGGATGGTTTAGTGCAAAGGTTCAACGGATTTAAAATGCATGCAAAGACAAATTTTTATGTTCAAGGGAGACTGTAAGAGTTAATGGTAATGTTATCAAAGACTAACTAGCTTGCTTCCTTCATTTTTTTCCCCCATCAAGATAGGCGAGTACCTCTTTTTGATTTAATGAGATCGTGGAGGTTAACAAATGCTCGATAAAACTCACCTTCGGTAAGTCCCTCTTCCTTTATTTAACGAACTGGAAGAAGTAAGGGTTTGGTCCCGTATGGGCCCTTCAATGTATGATTGTTTAACGAGTCCAAAGAAGCTAAACTTGGTGATTTTTCATATTTAGAGAGTCTGAAAAGATCTTAAAGATGATTCCAGTGTTGTCCTTTTTCGTAATTTTAGTCTCGTGAGGCCAAAAAAGAGATAAACTACCACTTGAAACACACCCTTTCAAACCTTTTAACGAGTGGGAAAGGAAGCAATATCACTCGAAAATATTTTCATGTTTAGAGAGTCTGAAAAGAACTTAAAGAAGACTCGAGGGGGTTCCTTTTTTGTATATCCATGCGAGCCCCCGAAAAAGATATAAAAGGTTTCTCGGTTACATTCTCATGTTTTTACGAGCATGAGAAAGAACAAATACTAAGCTCAGTACTCTGCCCCCAGCTTGAAATCTAGTGGCTTAAATCCAGAATGGTCATCAAAGGCTAGAGATAGGCCCCCCAAGCTTCAAATCATTCACTGACTTTGAGTTTGTCACATGTTTTTGTACTATATGGAGAAAAAGGATAAGGGTGGATGAAAGGAAGGTTCAAATACAAGACCTAATGAAAGGCTCGATTCGACATCTACGAGTTCTAGCGAAAGACTCGACCTGATAGGAGAGGTGACTGTTTCATTTTTTAACGATCTTGATACAGGAAAAGAACTATGCTCAAGGCTCTGGGTTGAATCCCCAGATTTATGTTTCATTTTTTAACGAGCTTGTTACAGATAGGAAAAACTATTATCATAGCCTATGTTTCATTTTTTAACGATATTTTCACAAAGAAGAGAATCTATGCTCGTGACTTCTTCTTGATCATGGCTTCCAATAGGATAACGCTATGGAAGGACACTATGTCAAGGGACAAAACTGGATCATGGCTTCCAAGAGGTCTTCACTGGATGGAAGAACAATGCTCCGGAAGGAACACATGTCGAGGGCCGCGATAAGGGTAAGGAGATCAGGCTCCAATAGCCCTACCAAATAGATCACCGCGTCAACTATTGGATCCAAGTCATCAGAAGTTGAAGTCATGGGAGACAACGCCACATAATTGACCTATGGCAAGGGTGATACTGACTGCATAAGAACCATTTAGGGAGTTCATTGGGTTGATGGTCAATTCAGGGCCAACAAATGAAAGTTGATCAATAGTCACCATTCTTCCATCATGCGGGAAATATATCACACGAAAAAGAGTGGACATAATAGCTTTCATGGCACAAAGATAATCTCCCCCAAGGAGTAACTCAAAATCCAAGGGGTTATGGACTACCATAATATCAATAAAGATAGTTTTCCCTCCCAAAGTTATGGGAAACTAGGGAAGGATCCCTAAAGGATGATTGGTTCTTCTGTTAAAATCAAACATAGTCTGGGTAACCGGCACAAGATAAGGTTAACCCAAATATTTCCAAGCAATAGAGGAAAAAATACTAATGGACAAACCTTCATCTATCAGTGTCTAAGTAATGAACCAACCACAAACTTGTACTATAATATTGAAAGGTATGTGAAAGGGAAGACGAGGTCCAGTTAGCACACCCCAATAAAAAAGGATGGCCTCATTACTTGGAGGGTTTTTTGCAGGAGAAGGAGGAATGCCCCCTAGAATGGTAGACTCTATACCAATGAGAAAAACATGGGCATAAACGGGTTTACTCTCCAGAGGGAGAGTAGGATCAATTGATAATGACATCAAATCGACCACTTGGGTTTTATTCTCAAAGGGTAGAATGGGGTCGACAACTGGTAATGGAACAACTACTTGGGTTTCACTCTCTAACGGGAGAGCGGGATCGACTGAAGATGGGATCAGATAAACCACTTTGTCAACTAGTTCAACTAAGGATGTGATCAGATTGATGACATGATCAATCGGACTGACCGATGAAGGGACCGGAGCAACCACTTTGGCACTCGTCAGAGGAGGAGTGGGATTGACCACGTTGGCACTCTTCATATGAAGGGTGGGATTGACCAATGATGGGACTGGAATAGTCACTTGGGTTTCACTTTTCAGATGAAAAGTGGGGCTGATCAATAACGGAACTGGATCAATGACTTTGGTTAGTGGTTCAACTAAGGATGAAACTAGATTGACCACCTAATCAACCGGACTGACCGGGGATGGAACCAGATTGACCATTCCATAAACTAGAGATGGTTTGGGGTAAATATTACGATAACCAATTGGAATTTGAATCTTTTCCAAAAGAGAATAAGCCTCATCCATACGAGGACAAAGGTGAGAGTAATGATCACCTTTGCATAACATAGAAAAAAATTTGATAGTTGTCTTCTTCTTACCAACCTTAATGTCACTAGTTGATGGGGTGTCACCAACATGTCTAGCAAAGGTCAATGATGTGGAGGACCACATTTCTAAGACTTTGGGAATACTAGGGAAATCCCTCAGAAAGTGGTCACCCTTACAAATACTGCAAGGGAATTTGGGTTTCAGATTCTTCATTTAAATCTTGTCAACCTTATCAACACTCCCAGTACTATTAACAGTAGCTAGTTTCTTGGAGCCAACATCTGATATAGTTGGAGGCTTGGTCCATTTCTGGTTCTTCTTCTTTTCTTTCATTTTCTTCTTCTTATTATCAACTTGGATACTCACTTTAGAAATTTCACTAGTCGAAGAAGGATAAATGGAAGGAGACATGATGGACGAAGAAGGAGAAAGGTCAACATGAGGTTGATGTGTGGGTGGTGTTCTTACATCTGAACCACCTGCATTCGATATCACCAGAGTGGAAAACAACCATACCGGTAACCCAATTGTCAGACCTGGAAGGCTCAAAGTAGCGATGTAAGGAGGACCAACGTTTTTGTAAGAAGTAAAAACAAAGTTTTCCCTTGAAAAAGGGGTTCCTTCATTGGTCATTACGGGAACTGATGCCATTAAAAATACAGATCCAACCTAGATTCTGCTAGGGAGAACAAACAACACACGCTAAAAATCTAGTAAGCAAGAAAGCAAACAAAAACTTCTCACAATGAGCACACTAGTTGGGGATGAAATCCAACGTCATGGGAACAAAGTAAGAACGGGCTGAGATAGAGAGGGTGGAAAATTTATGTTGATGACCTGCTTAACAGACTTATGCCTTGGTGCAAGCTCCCACACATAATTGTGGGTATACCCTCCAAGGAGCCCGAGTGAGTCTGGCCAACGTCGATTCCAGGTACCATGAATAATTTCCCCTCCACAGTCACCTTGTGTAAATACCCTAAAGAGATAGGCCACTAAGGTTACCAACTACAACAATGATGCCTGGGGAAATAATCAATAGTCTGATCCACGTGCAAGGGCAGAGTATCTAGCCTGAAAGGCTTCCACTCATCATTGTGGGTATACCTTCAAGCGAGCCCCATAATACATGTAATCTCTACACCAAGACCAACAAAGCAGGGTGAGTAACTCTGCTATTCTCAATGCGACCTCAGGTTTGACCCTTGTGTGAGAAGGGCTTCCCAGGACAAAATGTAGCAATTGGATTTCACCACTCCCTAACACAAGATCCTATGTTTATTTCCAGCTTTGGAAAGTTATCTTTCACACCTATTCCAAAGCCCTACAACTAATCTAATGTAGGTTTTCTACCAGAAAATATAAAAATGTATAATCAATTTTTAGTTTAGCGCTTGATTTTTAAGGCTATTGTTACTCAAAAGGAAAATGGTGTGGACAATATGGTGTTTTGACCGACTCAAAATTTATGCAAAGATATGAAGATGCAATATTTTCATTTTTATGAAAGATATGCTATGAGAAGGAGAAAACATTCATCATTCCAGATGCACAATGTCCCAAAATGCCAAAAAACATGCAATTTCGTTACTTCAAATGCAAGCTAGTTTCACTACCCAAAAGAAAAAATGCATTTATCTTCTTTGTTTGATTATGACGTATACATAAAGTAAATACAAAACCTTCAATGCTCCACTACTTTCAATCAGGAGAAAGAGTCCTATGAAGATGCAAAAGACACGAAGCAAAAGGGCTACAAACAAAGCATGCACTCAAGGCAGTGAGGTATGAAAGAAAACAAGCAGAAACTTGTTCTAACAAGAAAGAAAACCATCAATGATTCTCAACCAATCAATCATTCAAGGAATACAATAAAATGAAAAGAAGAATCCAAGAAATGATAGGGAGAAATAGAAATCACTCAAATTGTCCTATCAAAAAAGAAGCTAGAAAAGGAAATTTCACATTTCTGAAAAAGGTTTCAATATCCAATCAAGAAAATAGGGAGTTATAAGCATTAAAAACCATCGAAAACCAGTCCAAACAACTTCACAAACCAACCACAGACTTTGGGTAAATATCTCTACAAAAAAGGCTGCAAAAGACTGAGGAGAAGAAGGAAAAAACTCTAAAGAAAAAGACTAGCTCTCCCACAGAAGGGTGCACAGAGTGGTTCAACGCTCCCTAAGAATAGAGATATGTTATGGCCTACAAGGGGGCGTTTAGCCACCCAAAAATTCAAAAAATAGTAAAAAACATGAAGAAAAACTCACCCAGAATGCATAAAAATTGGTGAAATTGCTAGTGAAGGTAGGAGAAGGCAAATGGATGATGAAAAACTAGTAAAAGTGGTATGAAAGTTGGTAAAAGGGCAGGGAAAAACCAAGGAAATGCAAATAGGATTTCCTTCCCCAGTGGAGTTGCCAATTTATTTTACAGGAGAATCCCCCTGCGAACAAGTGGATTTCCTCTTGGATACTAGACCCATATAACCAAGACCGAAAGGTGCTAATGTGGACACTGAAATTCCTTTTCATGAAGCTAAACTATTCAAGGAAGAAGAAGAAAGAAAGGTAAATACCTTTACCTATGTTTTTTCTTGCTCAATCCAGGTTGATCTTGATCTCCAAGTTCTTCAGAAGGTCCTACAATACAATGAGTAGCAACAACGAAACATACTTTCTACTCTACTATGATTAGCTTCATAATAGATCTATCAAAAGAAACAAGTTCATGAAACATACACAAACTTAAAGGAAACAGGCCAAGCACATATCTATATTAATTAAAACAAAGAAAAGTGCTTACAACCACAGATGTAGATGCAGTAGCTTCACCAAGCTCTCTTTGTCCAGACCCTTGCTCAAAAGTTCCATGATCAGAATGACTGTAACTTCACCAATAATTATCCCTTATGAGATTATAAGTTTGATGCCTTCAATGTCTCCTCTTTTTCACCATGAGGAGGCCTCCTTATCTAGGCTTGGATATGCCTAACACTTAAGATATTCTTGGGATAGGATGAGGATCCTTCTCCTTCAGTTGTGGATCTTCCCTAAGATCGAGCCTTGACCTTAGATCTGAATAGAAACCAACTCTAGATATGAGGGGGATTCTTCCCTGATTTTACTCAACAACCCAAAATTTTCTCAAATAGGCCAGTGCTCCCCCAAAAGGGCACACAGAGTGTTGCAACACTCCCCCAAAGGAGGGTACAAAGAGCTAGCACTCCCTGATAGTGGGCAGGGGAGCGCTGCCCAAAATTCCTTCAAAAAATCCCAACGCTCTCCCAGAATGGTGTCCTGAGTGTTGCGACACTCCCCCAAATATGGGTAGGGAGCATTGGCACTCTCTGACAATGGGTAGGAGAGCATTGACCTTCAAAAATCATTTTTAAGTGGTCTTTTCCATGATAAAATCTTTGTACTCTTTGTCATGTGATTTCTCCTTCTTAAACCAGTCTTTGAAGGTTTCTTAAATGCCCCTATGATGTCATTAGAGACACGACATAGGAAATATTATAGTATGATTTTTGTGACACTTGCAGTCAATATGTGGCACTTGCGACACTTGTAATGACGACAATACGTCATCATTGAAGTGAGTAATTTTGATGTGTAAAAACAATGTATTTTCATTGTTCCTTTTAAATTTCAATTGACAATACACATGTTCTCGCATATAGTATATAAGGACATATTTTTATGGTGTTGATTAAACAATGAATGAAAAAAGAGGTATTTTTCATCACAACTATGACACACATACATTGTATATACAATGGAGAACCTAAAAGAAAAATGAAGAAAGGTTGATGCAAACTTAAAACTTGTGTCAAGCTATTTATGTACTTTGAAAGAAAAATAGCGTTTATGGTTTACATGATGATGGGAAAAAGTGGGTGTGTGAGTCAAATATGAGTCTAGAATCCCTCCCATATCATTAAGGCATGAAAATAGTCTATCGATGTCAAATTTTAGTGCATACAGAAACAGTTTGAAAAAATTTCAACGTTGTCCCCATTCACAGGTCATTGTTGGCCATGTCTAGTCATAGTACAATGTCTTTTCATTGTTCCTTTTAAAATCTGTTCGACAGTACACATGTTACCGCGTCTAGTAATGCAAGGACATATTTTTATGGTGTTGATTGAAAAATAAATGAAAAAAGAGGGATTTTTCATCACAACTATGACACACATACATTGTATATACAATTCAGAACCTGAAAGAAAAATGAAAAAAGGATGATGCAAACTTAAAACTTGTTTCAAGATATTTGTGTACTTTGAAAGAAAAATAGGGTTGATGGTTTACATGATGATGAATTGATAATGGAAACAAGTGGGTGTGTGATTCAAGTTTGAGTCCAAAAACCCTCCCATATTGTTGAGGCTTGTGAATAGTCTATCCATGTCAAATTTCAATGCATACAGAAACAATTTAAAAAAAAATCAATGTTGGCCCCATTCACAGGTCATTGTTTCCCATGTCTAGTCCTAGTACAATGTATTTTCGTTGTTCCTTTTAAAATTCATTCGACAGTACACATGTTCCCTCATCTAGTATTGCAAGGACATATTTTTATGGTGTTGATTAAACAATGAGCAAAAAAAGAGGGATTTTTCATCACAACTATGACACACATACATTGTATATATAATGTAGAACCTGAAAGAAAGATGAAGAAATCCTGATGCAAACTTAAAACTTGTATCAAGCTATTTGTGTGCTCTGAAAGAAAATTAAGGTTTATGGTTTACATGATGATGAATTGATGATGGAAACAAGTGGGTTTGTGAGTCAAATTTGAGTCTAGAAACTCTCACATATCGTTAAGGCATGAGAATAGTCTATCCATGTCAAATTTTAGTGCATACAAAAACAATTTGAAAAATTTTCAACGTTGGCCCCATTCACAGGTCATTGTTGCCCATGTCTAGTTATAGTACAATGTCTTTTCATTGTTCCTTTTAAAATTTGTTCAACAGTACACATGTTTCCATATCTAGTACTGCAAGGACATATTTTTATGGTGTTGATTAAACAATGAACGAAAAAAGAGGGATTTTTCATCACAACTATGACACACATACATTGTATATACAATGCAGAATTTGAAAGAAAAATGAAGAAAGGATGATGCAAACTTAAAACTTGGGTCAAGTTATTGTGTACTTTGATATAAAAATAGGGTTTATGGTTTACATGATGATGAATTGATGATGGAAAAAAGTGGGTGTGTGAGTCAAATTTGAGTCCAGAAACCCTCCCATATCATTAAGGCATGTGAATAGTCTATCCATGTCAAATTTAAGTGCTTACAGAAATAGTTTGAAAAAAATTCAACATTGGCCCCATTCACAGGTCATTGTTGCCCATGTCTATTCCTAGTACACTGTCTTTTCGTTGTTCCTTTTAAAATTTGTTCGATAGTACACACGTTCCAACATCTAGTACTAAAAGGACATAATTTTATTTTGTTGATTAAACAATGAACACAAAAAGATGGATTTTGCATCACAACTATGACACACATACATTGTATGTATAATGCAGAACCTGAAAGAAAAATGAAGAAAGGTTGATGCAAACTTAAAACTCATGTCAAGATATTGGTGTACTTTGAAAGAAAAATAGGGTTTATGGTTAACATGATGATGAATTGATTATGGAAACAAGTGGGTGTGTTAGTCAAATTTGAGTACAGAAACCCTCCCATATCGTTAAGGCATGTGAATAGTTTATCCATGTCAAATTTCAATGCATACAGAAACAGTTTTAAAAAATTTCAGTGTTGTCCCCATTCGCAGGTCATTATTTCCCATGTTTATTCCTAGTACAATGTATTTTCATTGTTCCTTTAAAAAAAAAATCGAAAGTACACACATTCCCGCATATAGTATTGCAAGGACATATTTTTGTGGTGTTGATTAAACAATGAACAAAAAAGAGGGATTTTTCATCACGAGGAAAACTTCAAACGAAACAAGGTCGAGATCAAATATATAGAGTGGGTATGTGAGTCATATTTGAGTTTGGAAATGCACGTTCTTCTTGCCACATAACTCATGGGCCAAATCCCATGTTTTCAAACAGCTTCAACGAATATTCTATAGAAATGAAAAACACGTTCATCAAAACTTCATTGATGCAATTCCATGACAACAATGATGACATCTACGATCATGATGGTATAAAAATGAATGATATTCTCTTGGTTTCAAGAATAATTTATCCTCTAGTGAACAAGGCCAACCACATGAACTTCGAAGGTCATATGGCCCCTCACATCACTCTCAATTACCCAACACACAATCTATAAAATTGAAAATAATCGAAAGCAACCTAGTAAAAGTAATCATGCATAGAAACTAAAAAAAACATATGTATAATCATCCTTATTTTGTATCTTATTCTTCATCAAAATCGACATATGTCTCATCATATAGTTCATAAATTGTGTTGAAAGGATTGATGATATCATCATATTCATCAATGTCATTTTAGAGCATATTTTCATTGACATCATCATCAAGAACTGCATTGTCTCCTATGCCTGGATCATGATCTTCTTTGTTTGTCAACCCTACATGATATTTAGGTGCTGTCTGATATGGAGAATCATCTTCTTCTTCAATATCATCTTCTTCATGTACATGAGTATACTTAATTTTCCTTCCTCTTGGATCATATCTAACAAAAAATGATCAATCCCTCTCACCTGGAACATTTGATTAAAATACTTGTTCACATTAGCTTAGAAAAACATAGATATCATGTCCTCTTTCAAACATCGTTGTTTTAATCATTGAAAATTCATTGGCATGTTGAATAACAATTCTTTCCTCATCGCATTCAAGCATTTGTAATCTATACCATTTGACGTCGAACAAAACTAATTTGAAGGAATTAAAGTCACACTCAAGTATATCATTCAAATACCCATAATATGTATTTTCAGATTCTCGAGGATGTCTGTCACTCCTAGAGGAAACATTAGTGACTTGGAATACTGTAGTTATCCCACTATCATAATTTTTCTTGTTTTCATCCAACTGTTTGATGCGAAATTTACGACCATTGTACCACATAGCCTTATGGTGTTTCAATTGAAATATTCCAAATATGTGAAAGATGCATTGTCAATTAATAAATTAACATATTTATATAACTTGGAAAGTATCCTAAAAATAAAATACACATGTAGTCACATTAATATAATATAAAATAACTAAGTAAAATGGGTGAATTTGCTTTCCTATCCATGTTTCAAACCATATGCTAAATCAATTTCCTTTTACAAAACATTGGCATATCCGTTACGACGAGATTCTCTAACCAATTTAGGTAGTCATTGTTGAATCATGTTGTCATTGATGCCAATGATTTGATTGATTGATGTCAAGTGATTGATTGATGCCAAAGGATTGATTGATTGATGATTGATGCAATGTATATGTATTGATGGATACATGATGCATAGTTGTTGTATATGATGTATTGGTGGATTGATGACTCATTATTGTCTTATCATGATTGATAAGGTGCACAAATGGATGAACTCCAAAGTGGTTCCCTTATGGTGAAAGCCCTCACGGGAAGACTCTTTGCGGATTGATTTATCCTCGAAGAATGGTTGGAGAACCCATGCTTGTATGTGGAATAATGAGATGAAGATCAATGAAGTTGTTGGTGAAACTATCCTATATGGATATTGTTTGTCATGCCATTTCCGGTGGTATGTGGAATGCCACATAACTCCTCACTATTTGAAATTTATGGCCCTACGAAGTTGAAGGACCACCATGTGTTGGCTTGAAGCCCCAAATGGTCAAAGAATTCAAAGTGCCCTAAAAATAATAAATCATTATTTAAATGATAAAGTAAAGTGACAAACTCAAGATGGATTATTTAAATAATAAAGAGAAGTGACAAAATCAAGAAGGAATATTTAAATGATAAAGTATTGGAGAACTTTTCTATTTATGGAAAGTGGTTAACCCTAAAATAAGGAAAATAGGTTAAGAAACCTAGAAATGGGTTAATTGACCTAAAAATGGGTTAAGTGACCTAGAGGATGAAAGTATAAATAAAATATCAATGGTCTCTTGTAGAACATCCTTTTTGTGGATCAATGGAGAGCTTCTTGTGAGAATATCTTATGGAGTATTCATGGAGAGCTTCTTGTGAGAACCTCTTGAGAGAGCATCTTTGGTGTGGATCTCTTGAGCATGATTGAAGATCTATTCTGAGAAAGAGAGTGCGAGGAGGATCTCATGGACGCATCAAATTTTCAGCAATATCGGAGATCTTGACGGCAAAATTCCCAAAGCTTCATAAACCTTAGTTTTTGAGGTATACGTAGGTTGTAATGGGCCAAGGCGTATATATACACGGATTGTATAAGGACAGGGCACATATAGTGGATGGAATGATGAAGACTTGTGTTTGATCTGGTGCCAAGCTCTTGGATGATGAGGCAGGTTCTAGATCTGCATTGTATGGGCTCAAATATTCCACTGAGACACTGGTATGGTTACATTATTATCTTGATGGATACTATTGCTTGATGTGTAGTGAATTCGTAGGGAATTCTTGGTATGGATTCTATGATGTGGTTCTGTTTGGTTTGTTTGGTTAATGGAGTGAGCAGTACTCTTTTGATTCAGAGGTGACATGATTTCTATGGTATACTAGTTGTTTATACATGATTGATATGGCATTCATATTGATTGATTGTGGAGCATAAGTAGACTATTGGAAAGCTTGGATGTGTTGTGATTAGCTGGTGGTCAAATTGTACAGTCAGAGACAGAAGAGAATGATATATTGATTGCAGAGGATATGAGTTGGTCTTGAAGGAAAAACCCTTAGAATCTCAAAAGGTATACGTAGGTTTTTGTATACACTAGCCGCGTGCATACGTGGGCTGTAGTGAGCCAGAGCGTATACACACGCGGGCTGCACTACTGACAGTTCGCGTACCTGTTGACAGATTGATATCTATTGAGGATTGTTTCCTCATCTCATTTGATGCTGAGAATGTAAGTTGAGTCTTGCATATAGAACTAGTGCTCTTGTAGAGTTGTAGTCTATTCAGTTGTTGCTGGAAAACCCCTGGATTGTTGTCCATAATAAAAAGAAAAGTTGTACATACATCTTGTGTTCTTTGTGTTCCTCGTGGTGATGACTTGTTGATGATATATTGTTGATATATGTTCACATATAACTGGTTATAAATGAAAACAATGGGTAATGAGTAAATGTTAAATGTTAACTAAGGAGTTTTGTGAAAAATGGAAGTTTTGGTAAAAAGAGCCCCATACTCATTCACCCCCCCGGGCTCTAAGTGTGGTAGGTGTGGCAAACAATCATTGCCATGATAACCTACCACCATGATGTTTTTTACATATTTCAATCCATACATTCATTCATTCTAGATTGTTTGCAATGTATAAATGCAGTGCATCCCAATCTTGAGCAACTAAATCAAAAAATCATAAATATTCAACAATATTAAATATTATTTATAACGTCCATGGTAAATATTAATAATTTATGAAATAATAGATATTAATATATTAATGAGTATGATAATGATATAGATGGATATCGGTGGCCACCCACCTTTTCCAACTAGCTCAAGACAGTTTTCTGACAATTTTGGCAATTTACTATTTTTAGCAGTTTTAACTTCCGAGGCCATTTTGAGGGCCTAAATGAAGGTTTTTCAGGATCGAGCTCATAAATGATAGCCTAAGGCATGATTGAGCCCCCAAAATTAATCCCCTTGACGATACCTTTCCAACGGGCTATCACGCGCCTAAAACGAATATCATATGCAAAAGTTACGCCCCCGGGAAGTTGATGTACTAACTTACCCAAACGGGGCCCACATGACTTTTGGCGCTTCATCTCCCAGCGTTAGGTTTTTGGATGTCTAGGATTTTTGGAATTCTTGTTTATTGTAAAATGACCTTTCAAGCCTCATTTTAATGTTCTTCTTGCGAATGAGCATAGCCGTCACATCTCTTCTCAGAGATAAGCCGCCACCATTCCGACAAGCTCGTTTCCGCTGCATTTTACAGTTTCAGCTTATTTCATTATTGAATAGAAAACCAATTTTATTGTATCTCTATTATTTTGTGCTAAGAATATGTTAATAATCTATGTTCATTTCGTTCTTCTCATAAAATCCAGATCAGTGGTATCAGAGCGGTCTACTCCTTGTCGTCTTAATGCATGTCCCCAATGAGGTCAAAGTACAAAGAGTTGGGTCTTGAGCTTGTTTATCTTGAGGACAAAAGATCTCGCATGCCCAAGTGACCTCTCATGGAAGGAGAAAATAAAGATGATGGGACAGGAGATCCTTTCAAACTGTTGATTAAGGAAGCCCTCACGCAACAAAGGAACGAGATGATGGATAGTTTCGCACAAATCCTTCGGCGGCTACCAACAGGCGATGCATCTTCTTCGATCGGAGGCGCCACCCCCTTCAAGGTA
>JASDQU010504171.1:51799-65214 GCA_032191745.1 Picea mariana | reverse complement strand
TACATGCATGGTAATCCATAAATTGTTCTATTATTTCACACCTGAACAATCGCTGCAAACATGGAATTATGGGAATATGACGAAGAACCTTTCGAGGCACCCTTTTTGTTACTTGATCGGTTCGATATCTTCTGATAAGACATTGCAGGCATTCTATTTTTGAAGAATGTTGTCCATAATATATAATATGATCATTAGTAAATGCATATATAGTTTGATAATCCATTCCAATGTCTTTCATAATGGCATGCAAATATCGATATGTGCGAGGTAAAATATTTGACGATGGTAACAAAAATTCACCTAATAATCTATAACATAACAAATAACTAGTTAATGTAAAGAATGTTAATTATAAAAAATGCATTCTTATTTTACACATCAATTAACACTAAAAGAAAATAGTAAAAGTCAACATTTATGTATATGAGATGAAACATATTACATACCTTAGGATCTGTGTCATACAAGTGTTCGACAAATTATTCATAACCTTTAAGTTCACTATCAACAATGTAGCAGAGAGAATATTTTCTCTTGAGCCTTCATAAAGTCATTTATTTTTCTTTTCTAATAGAATTTCATCATAAATACCATCATTGTCCCCATCCTCATCTGGTTGAGAAAAAAAATCTTGGATCATTTGATTTATTCCTTCATCTTCTTCCATGGGATCATTAACTTGATTTGTCCCGTCATCTTCTTCCATGAGATCCTCATTTACTTGATCATGTTCCTCAACTTGTAGAACATCATTTCTACTAGTACTACTTGGTGCAATATTCTGTAGAAAGTTAGAGGGAAAATCTAACTTTATAATTACAAAAAATCATGAAAAATTAGTGTGTATAACAAATATTCAAACAATATATATACATATATATAATTTTATATAAAATCGACAATATAAAAACACATAATGAATATATAGCTAATTACCACAGAACGATATTCATTCAATCCCCCATCAATGTGTCGATATTTCCTACAATGTTTTTTAGTTGTTGCTATTAAAATTCTTATTTGGCATGTAGTGAAACATCTTTTGCAAGGGAAATAACATCTACCATTACCCTTTTCTCCCTCTTAATTTTTTTCCCACCTCTAATATTCTGCGACATTCTTCCGCACAAAAATACCCTTTCTAAATTGTCGTTGTTATAGCAAGATTGTCGCAACATCTCTAATTTGAAAAATATTTATAGATATTTTTTTCGTTGCAAGAGAGACGAACATTGACCAAGTCAATGTTTACTTTTTCAAACAGTGTAACGGTCAATGTTGGCTTTGTCAAGCAGTGTAACGGTCAATGGCTATCGTCGCTCTTGCAAAAATAACCAAAGGTCGTCAGAAGCAGGATTCCACTATCTTCATGTTCATCACTCTTGAGATGTACATCTGGTTTTGTCACAAGAGTGATGAATGCGGACTGGATTTATAAAAAAAAAAAAAAATTCAACTCTTTATCTTCAATTTTACGACGAAAGGGTACTTTCGTCGCAAGTAGTCGTTGCAAATTTTTCAATATGTAGTAGTGTGATATTTGTACATGACCTTCTCATTGAATATGACATATCTACTCCTAATGATTTTATTATTTTCATAATCCCATAAACAATAACCAAAATAATTAACATTGTATCCAATAAAGGTACACTTCTTGGATTTTTCCTCAATCTTTGTTCTATTTTCTTTATCAATATGGAAAAACGGTTCAGAACCAAAAGTCTTCAAAAAAGAATAGTTTACCTTTTTACTTGTCCATGCCTCCTCTGGAATTCCACCATCCAAAGAGCTTGAAGGTCCTCTGTTTATTAAGTAAACAATAGTATTTACAACATCTTCCCAAAACTATAAGGAAAATCCATCATGCAATCCCATACTCCGTACACTCTCCATGATTGTCATGTTCATCCTTTTTGACACACCATTTTCTTGTGTTGTTCATGGAACTATCTTCTCTTTATTAATCCCAAGGTATGAACAATAATAATCAAACGCCTTGATACAATATTCACCTCCATTGTCTGATCTGAGACACTTCAACCTTTTTCTTGTCTTATTCTCAACCAAAGCTTTCCATTTCTAAAAGTATAAAAAACATTAGATTTTTGTCGAATGCAATAAACCCAAGTTATTATTGTTTCATCATAAATAAAAGTAACATAATAATGAGATCCACCAAGATATGATACCTAATTTTGTCCCCATACATCTATATTCACAAGCTCTAACCTTTCACTCTTCTTTTGTTTTCTAACTATGAGAAATCTAACTCTCTTTTGTTTTGCATAAACACAGTGCTCACATAAATCCAAATCAATTTGTTTAATATATGGAAAAAAAATTATTTTGTGAAGTATCTGCATCCCCTTCTCACTCATGTTTCCAATCCTATGATGCCACAGTGTAGTCTCCACTCATGTAGAAGCTAAAGAGATAGAAGAGTCAGTATTACCAGTACATAAATACAATGTACCTACCTTCTCTCCTTTTTTTATCACTAATGATCCTTTGGTGACCTTCCATGCCTTATCTATAAATATGGATATACAACCTTCACTTTCCAACTTTCTTATTGAAATTAGATTTTTCCTTAGATCTGGAACATCTCTTACCTCTTTCAACAACCATTGGTTTCCATTCTTTTTCTTTATTTGTACCTTTCCCATTCCAAAAAACTTGCATGGTGCATCATCACCCAAATGAAATTGTCCAAAATCACCTTGAACATAATCTAGAAAATGTTTCCTATGGGGTGTGTCATGAAATGAATCCCTTGAATCTACTACCCAAGACTCAGAAATATTATCTACATAAATAATCAAAGAATCTTGCAACACATCACCTGTTACATTTGCTTCTTGATTTTTCTCCTACTGTCCATCTATTTATTTCTTTGGAGCTATGTAGTTTTTCTTCAGATTTCCTTTCTTCTTAAAATTCTATCACTCTATCTTTCCTAGTTTGGAT
This sequence comes from Picea mariana, assembly GCA_032191745.1. Classification (NCBI taxonomy): domain Eukaryota; kingdom Viridiplantae; phylum Streptophyta; class Pinopsida; order Pinales; family Pinaceae; genus Picea; species Picea mariana. The sequence continues at coordinate 62,241 of JASDQU010504171.1, read as the reverse complement.
TTGGATCTTCCCTTCCTAGAATTCCCATCGATCCCTAGGAATTTTCTTCTATCCTTTTTTGATCCCTTGTTCTCCATGTTTAACGCATTACCTGATGTCTCACTTGTGCTTTTCCATCACATTTCCTCAGTAAGGATAACACTAACAATGTCATAAAATTTTAGAGTGTTTCAACCAGAGACAGAGTTACTTACCGCCATGACCAAGTCGTTCTAGTTTTCTAGCAATGAGAACAAGATTAGAATATCCCTAACCTTGTCATCAAATTCCACTTTTACAGAACTTAGTTGCTTAGTAACTGTATTAAATTAATTTAAATGATCTGCAACAAACCCACCTTCTGACATCTTCATATTAAATAATCTCTTCATTAGAAATACCTTATTGGATGCTGAGGGTTTTTCATACAGTTTATCCAATGCATCCATCATCTCCTTCATTGTATTTTCTTTTGAAATATTGAAATTCACCGACACTGTCAGGCTCAACCATATTGTTCCTAGTTCCTTTCTATAAAGAACCTCCCATTCTTCATCCTTCATGGCCATTGGCTTCTTTGATATTCTACCCAATGGTAGGAATATATCCTTTTGATATAAATAATATTCCATCTTCATCTTCCAAAACTTGTAGTTTTGGTCGTTAAATTTCTCGACCCTAAACTTTCCATCTTCTTCCATTGCTCCCACTCGAACCAGGAACCCTCTTTTCATGTGAGTTACCTTTCTCTCAGATACTAGTTGTTATAAAAAATAGGATCGTGGATCAATAAAATAAAACAAATGCAGAAATAAAACACAAAAGATACACAATAAAATACAAACACAGATATATGTGCTTCACCTAGTGTGGAGTACGTCCACCAGAGAAATTTCCAAGTCCTTCCTTTTTTATTATCCATCAAAATTAAAGGATACAACCTACAACATGTTCATTGTAACTTCCTCTTCTTTCTCTCAAAATATCCTCTTTCATAATACAATATTCACAATACTACCCAGTTGCAATAAAATTCGCTCATAAAAGAGGGTTTCCTTCTAGGGAAAAAACCCTAACATAACTTCTACCATTATATCTGTGACCTTATAATGAATGGTCCAGATTGAATATGAAATTACAATATTTTACAAGGCAATTTTTCTCAATTTTTCACTTTGAGGGCGTTTCCCCCGAATCCCTTGCCAGAAGGGGGATACAAAAAACATTTCCACCCCCTCTGGACCCCCCCTAGCAAAAATTTTGGGGGGGGAATCCCCCCCACACCTCCCCATTATGGAATGGGTTCCAAGCACGGTTGATAAAAACCTTTGAATCAGAAAGATTATCAAGATCCACAACCAATATGAGATACAATGGGGAAAAAATCCCTTGGCTTTCTTGCCTAGATATTGGCCATCACAACCCATTTTCCTCATGAGCTTCGAGCTGATGCCTCTAGTGTGATTCTCAAATTAACCAAATGTTTATTGAGAAAGGGTTTTATAAAGTGATTTTACCATCATTTCCTTCATCATGGTAATAGCCTCAGAAGTGGAAATGGAAAGGACTTTCTTGGTCTCTTATAAATCTTCTTCCAACTTATTTAATGCATCTTCCTTCATTCTCAAGTCTCAGTATAGTTGAGGAGTGACTTTGGATAACCTATCGTCTTTCCAATTATATAGTTCAATGAATTTCTCCCCCAACTAAAAGAGTTTCACTCTACTCCTATCTAATTCTACCCTCATGGAGTTGAATGAGTATCACACTGAGCAATTTCTTTTTCCAGGTCATCTTCTCTTTTCTTCCAATACCAACTTTCCTCTTGAATCTTCTTGTTGAAGTCTCTCAACTCTTGCATCTTCTCCATGTTTAATTATTTTCTGATGGAAACTACTTCAATGTCTTTGACGAAACTTCTCTAATACCATCTTATCTGTAAATGGTGAGCCTATGGCCAATCCATTTCATCAACATGGCTTCTTCTACTAAATGAATTTTCTTCTCTATTATTTGGCTTGTTTAATATTTGGTTTGCATTGTTTATGGTTACCATACCAATGTGATGCAAGAGCATCGCTCCAAGCCAGCTACATGCCAGCCAGCCAGCACATCGAAGTGTGCATTTGATGAGAGAGAGAGGCGCAGCCTTCTCGATTTTCAAATTTTGAGAATGTAATTAAATGTTGTAAGGCTAGTAGAGACAAAAAGACATGCATATATGTAGGCTTTAGTAAAGGTTGCCTTAAATAGGTTGTAAGGCTGAGATCTAGATCTGATTCGAACTAGACAGCTATTCAATATAATTGAATGTAAATTAATGAGAGTTGGTGAGGATGGAGGGAAGAGCTCGAGGAGCCCCTCTTTGTGAAAATATATTCGTTGTATATAGTAGTTAGATTTTTAGAAGAGAAGGAGAGAAGAGAGTAGAGACTCTGTTGCAATCTGAGCTCGAACACATTGTAATCATGCATTCTTGATTAATACAAACAGAGCAGTTTTTCCTGCATGTTGTTGTCCACATGTTTATGAGTTCATGAATGAATGTCTTTATGTGTTGATGATATGTTGTAGATGTGTGTTAGGTATGCATTTGTAGGGATAGAAAGAATTTACTGTCTATGAGTTCTTTGATTCCAAGTTTGGGTTCTTTGAGGCTTCATGCAAGAGGTTGCATGACAGAATATTGTGGGTTCTGTAAGCCTGTGCAAGGAGTGCACTTCTGAATTCTGTGGATTCAGACAAAGACGTGCTAGGAGGGCGCACAAGCCGAAGTCACTGACTCAAGGAGCATCCTCAAGGTTGTTGAATACCTTGGAGGTAATACTGTGTAGAAGAGAGCACAGGACATACAAGAATCATTGAGGGATTTTGTAGAAGCTTTGCTAGGAGGGCATTGAGCAGGTGCATAGAAAGGCACAGAGAAAATAGAATCACTGAGGGTTATGTAGAAGCTATGTCAGGAGGGCATTGAGCGTGTTCATACAGTGCACAGGAGGAACTCTATTTCAAGTTCAGGGAAGATGGAACTACTAAAGGTTCTATAGAGCTCTACGAAGAGGGCATTGAGCGAGTGCATAGAGTGCACCAGGGAACTCTATTTTAAGTTCTAAGGAAAGAGAAGTGTCAGGAAGAAGAACTTCACAGGGTTACTGAACACCCTCCAGGCTCAGCAAGGAGTGCTTGAGAAGGAAGTTGCAGAAGAGGGCACTTTCATCCCTTCAAGGAAAGAAAGGGACAAAGGCATTTAGAGGTTAGAGTAGGATAAGCTTAGGAAATATAACACCTTTATGTGCAAAGAGTGCAGAAGTCGAGAAACCTTTCAAGGTTTTAGAGAGGACTAAGCTCAGGAGGAAAAGTTCCTTTGAGAACAAAGCCACATCTACAAGGAATCGTAGAAGTCGAGACACCCTTTGGTGGATAAGAGTTGACAAAACTCAGGAGGGACAACATCTTTAGAACGTAGGCAGGAGTTGAGAATACAGGCTTCACAGCAGGAGCAAAGGATGAGACCTTTGAAGCGTTTGAACTCTTCCAAGTTCAGGAAGAAGCGCAAGCTCAGGAGGGAGCATAGCTACCATTGGATCAGGTAGAGGATGAGATATGGACCATTGAATCTATGTCCAGGCAGCAGGAGGAGAGTGTGTAGGAGAACGATATATGGGTCGTCAGATATGGGTGCATGGATCGATAGCCATTGAATCCAGGAGAAGGTGCATGAGGTTTAACCCTCGTATGTGAAGAGGGGAACAAAAGGCCTATTTCAAAATTTTGGCTACCGGAAGATACAAAGGGAAAGAGTCAGGACTCTTGACCCACAAAATCCTGAAAGGATTGTGACCGTCCAACAAGAGGATATGTGGTCAGCGGTCAAGGTTTCGGGGAAATTCCTGAAAGGAGGATTTCATCATTTCAGCTACCACGAATGCAAAGGGTAAGAGTTCAGAACTCTTGACCTGTGGAATCCTGAAAATACACAAGTCGTCGGATCAGGAGAGGCTATGAGCCATTGATCCCAATTTGGAGCAGAAGACCAGTGTTTCAGGGTTCGGTACTTCGGTATTTCAGATACCAGGAGCTTGAAGGGGCAGGGAGTTGTTGCAACTGAGATCCTGAAGTCCCAAAATGTGAAAACCCAAAAGCAGATGGTGGAATAGCATCGGGCTACGGAACAGGGTCATCCATTTCGGCATTTTAGGATTCGACTTTTTGGCCATCCCGAGAACAAGAAACCGGGCACTTCGGCGTTGAAACCCCGAAGTCCCGAAAGCGATGTATTGTTGGAGTGGGACTACGGTCATACATTTCAGCAGTTCAGTGTTCGACTTTCTATAAGTTCCAAGGAAAAGGAGTCGAGACACTTGGTGTTAGAAATATTGAAGTCACGAAATGCGATGTGGATGTGGAGAAGGGTTGTGGTCGTGGAGGACACAATTGCATAGACCAGAATTTTGACATTTTGGCATTTTGGAGTTTGGGGAATCGAAGGGTCAAGAAACTTGACATCAGAACTCCAGAAATCGTGAAACTCGAAATCCCTTTTCGGAAAGGGTCGCAGTCATGTCTAGTGGTCGTGTGAAGGTGAAGACTCACGCCTGGTGCATTGCTTGTGCCAGTGGAGTTTTCATGAAGGACCTGTGGATCATATTCTTGGGATTTCGATAGGGAACTAAGGGAGTCGCTTCGGCTCGAGGAAGAATTTGGGAATTCAGGAAATATCCTAAGACCAAGAGGTCGTGCAGAACCTGCTGAGGCAAGGGGTGCAACATCATTTGTGGTATCAGAGCCACTTTATGTCTGTATACTGCGGGTAGAAGGAGGTATAAGGAAAAGAAAACAACACTCTGATATGTGTCATTTGTGGTATCAGATCTTGATTATGTCTATATATTGCAGGAAGAACGAGGTAGAAGAGAAGAAGACAGAGTTTTTAAGCTCTGTAGAGATTGTTGCAGGTGCGCAACAATCAAAAGACAGTCAGGTGGACTATAGGGAAAGCTGGAAGCACTCACGATTGCAGAGTGACAGCAACAAGTTTGCCAGGAGGTTAGATAGGAGCATGAAGATGGCTACTGAAGGCCATGGACATGGTGGAAAGAAGAACCACCACTAGTAGAGAAAAGATGATATGGACAAAGAACTCACCGAAATAAGAGCAACGATGGAAGAGCTTGCAATGCAGATGCAGCAGGATGCAAAGCCATGATGGGTATATGAATGGCCTCTGAGGAGGAAAGCAAAGTGGCTAGTCAAGAAATTGTTGGCTCGAAGACAACAAAGACTGTTGAGGAGGTGGTTGAGGCATGTTAGAATCCTTGGTGATAGAGAAGGAGTGGTTCACACTTGTGAACCATAAGCTAGGAGAAATCTCAGTGATGATGAAGAGGAGAGACCAAGCAGAGATCTCAGAAAATGCAAGCGGGCAGTGAGGAATTTTCAATTTTCTAGGAAGGCAATAAGAAGAGGTCACAGGATGATCTCAAAGACTGCCAGGAGGGAAGAACAAAAAATTCAGGTTGCTAAGAGGTCAATGAGATGAGATCGTTGGAAAATCTCAGAGACTGTCAGGAGGGCAGGGGAAAAGATGTGAGACTGTCTGAAAGTCTCGAGAGCTAAGAAGTGAGTTCATGTCAACAGGGAGTTTTGATGGATATGGGATCGATTGATCTCATAGACTTCCAGGTAAGCAGCATAAAAATCCCATGTTTCCAGGTGGGCAAGGGAGAGCATATAAGACTGACTGAAAGTCTCATGAACTCGGAGGTGAGTTCAGATCAGCGAGAGGAGATGATAGAGGAAGATCAGAAGAGAATTATGATGATTGGAGGGATAAAGGTATTCCTACCATATAGCTCAATTGAAGCCAATTTGTGTGTTTCCAAGGCAACAACAAAAGACAGATAGCCAGCAGAGACTGTCATGGAGAAAGAGATGGAGTAGATATCAGAGGCTGCCCAAGTAGAGGAAAAGGAGCATTTAGAAGAATGACTCGAAATTTTCAGCCAAGAAGCTGAAGGGGAGACAGCTGTAGCACTAAAGCTAACAACAAGGAAAGAAGAAGAGCATGCAGATAATATGCTCACTCCATGGGAGAAGGAGTTGGAGATGTTGGAGGATTGTTTGAACCATCCAGACCCAGTATATGACTACCATGAGTAGACAATCATGCATATGTTGGAAGAGGATCATTTCGAGGAATCACTCAGGAATTTCAGCCAAGGAGATGAACAGATGATAACTACGGTGCAGAGGCATGCAGCGACAGATGAAGGAGAATTCTAGTCTGAGGAGCAGTTGGAGGAAGCTGGAGATATGCTAGCAGGAGAGATGACAGTCAAGTTGTCAGAAGAGGAATATAAGAAGAGACTCAGTGATGAAACTACAGAAGAGTCTGCAGTAGAGTGGCCATCTAGTGCCACAAAAGAGGAAGACTATGGCATGGGATATCTAGTTGATCTACCCATTTGCAGGGAAGAAGTGCAGTGGAGAAAGATGCAAAAGGAGAGCCAGTCATGGGAGCAGCTGGATGAGATAATTGAGGAAATCAGAAGGCTGATGTTGAAGTCAGCATAGGAAGTGGTCAGCAGTGAGAAGTTGAACAGCAAGGGACCTACAAGAGAAGCAGGGTAGCAACAACAACAGAGGCAGCAATAGCAGCAAGGCGATGGAGTAGATGGACAGCTCCAAAGAATTGTTTGGGATCTAGGATAATTTCAACAGCGATGTTGGGAAGCTCATGACCAGGAGCTCATGAATTTTTCACAGCAGAGGAGTATGATGCAGGAGCATCACTCCAAGCCAGCTACGTACCAGCCAGCCAGCACATCAAAGTGCACATTTGATGAGAGAGAGAGGCACAACCTTCTCGATTTTCAAATTTTGAGAATGTAATTAAATGTTGTAAGGCTAGTAGAGCCAAAAAGCCATGCATATGTGTAGGATTTAGTAAAGGTTGCCTTAAATAGGTTGTAAGGCTGAGATCTAGATCTGATTCAAACTAGATAACCATCCAATACAATTGAATGTAAATTAATGAGAGTTGGTGAGGATGGAGGGAAGAGCTCGAGGATCCCCTCTTTGTAAAAATATCTCCTTTGTATCTAGTAGTTAGAGTTTTAGAAGAGAAGGAGAGAAGAGAGCGGAGACTTTGTTGCAGTCCGAGCTCGAACACATTGTAATCAAGCATTCTTGATTAATACAAACAGAGCAGTTTTCCTACATGTTGTTGTCCACATGTTTATGATTTCATGAATGAATGTCTTTATGTGTTGATGATATATTGTAGATGTGTGTTAGGTATGCGTTTGTAGGGATAGACAGAATTTACTGTCTGTGATTTATTTGATTCTAGGTTTGGGTTCTTTGAGGCTTCATGCAAGAGGTTGCATGACAGAATACTATGGGTTCTGTAAGCCTGTGAAAGGAGTGCACTTCTGAATTCTGTGGATTTAGACAAAGACGTGCCAGGAGGGTGCACCATCCAAAGTCACTGACTCAAGGAGAATCCTCAAGGTTGTTGAATACCTTGGAGGTAAGACTATACAGAAGAGAGCATAGGACAGACTAGAATCATTGAGGGATTCTTTAGAAGCTCTGACAGAAGGGCATTAAGTAGGTGCATAGAAAGGCACAGAGAAAACAGAATCACTAAGGGTTATGTAGAATCTCTGCCAGAAGGGAATTGAGCGCATGCATAGAGTGCAGAGGAGGAACTCTATTTCGAGTTCAGGGAAGATGAAACTAATGAAGGTTCTATAGATATCTACCAAGAGGGAATTGAGTCAGTTCATAGAGTGCACCAGGGAAATCCATTTTGAGTTCTAAGGAAAGAGAAGTGTCAAGAGGAAGAGCTTCACAGGGTTACTGAACACCCTGCAGGCTCAGCAAGGAGTGATTGAGAAAGAAGTTGCAGAAGAGGGCACTTTCATCCCTTCAAGAAAATAAAGGGATAGAGACATTTAGAGGTTTGGGCAGGATAAGCTCAGGACAAATAACACCTTTCTGTGCAGAGACTCTACAAAGAGTGCAGAAGTCAAGAAACCTTTCAAGGTTTCAGAGAGGACTAAGCTTAGGAGGAAAAGTGTCTTTGAGCATAGAGCCATAGCTGAAAGGAATTGCAAAAGTAGAGACACCCTTTGGTGGATAAGAGTTGACAAAGCTCAGGAGGGACAACATCTTTAGAATGTAGGCGGGAGTCGGGGATACATGCTTCACAGCAGGAGAAAAGGCTGAGACCTTTGAAGTCTTCCAAGTTCTGGAAGAAGCGCAAGCTCAGGAGGGACCATAGCTACCGTTGGATTAGGTAGAGGATGAGATCTAGACCATTGAATCTACGACGAGGTATCAGGAGGAGAGTGCACAGGAGAAAGAGATCTAGGCCATCAAATCTCAGCGCATGGACCGATAGCCATTGGATCTAGGAGAAGGTGCACAAGGTTTAACCCTCGTATGTGAAGACGGGAACGAAAGGCCTATTTTGGAATTTTGGCTACTGGGAGATACAAAGGGAAAGAGTCGGGACTCTTGACCCACGAAATCCTGAAAGGATCGTGACCATCCAACAGGAGGATATGTGGTGAGCGGTCGAGGTTTCAGGGAAATTCCTGAAAGGAGGATTTCGACATTTCGTTTATCGGGAATGCAAAGGGTAAGAGTTCGAAACTCTTGACCTGTGGAATCCCAAAAAGACACAAGTCGTCAGATCAAGAGAGGCTATGAGCCGTTGATCCCAGTTTGGAGCGGAAGACTAGCATTTCGAGGTTCGGTACTTCGGTATTTCGGATACCGGGAGCTCGAAGGGGAAGGGAGTTGTTGCAGCCAGGATCCCGATGTCCCGAAATACAAAAACCCGAAAGCAGATGCAGGAATAGCATCGGGCTACAGAATAGGGTCAGCCATTTCAGCATTTCAGGATTCGGCTTTTCGTCCATCCTGAGGAAAAGAAACCAGGAACTTCGACGTTGGAAACCCCGAAGTCGCGAAAGAGATGTATTGTTGGAGTGGGACTATGATCATACATTTCGGCAATTTGGGGTTTGGCTTTCCAGAAGTTCTAAGGACAAGGAGTTGGGTTGCTTGGTTTTAGAAATCCCAAAGTCGTGAAACACGACATGGATGTGGAGAAGGGTTGTGGTCATGGAGGACGCAATCGCATAGACCGGAATTTTGGCATTTCCACATTTCGGAGTTCGGGGAATCAAAGGGTCAAGAAAATCGACATCAGAACTCCTAAAATCATGAAACCTGAAATCCCTTTTCGGAAAGGGTCGCAGTCATGTCTGGTGGTCATGTGGAGGTGAAGACTCACACTTGGTGCATTGCTTGTGCTGGTGGAGTTTTCATGAAGGACCTGTGGATCGGATTCTTGGGATTCTGATAGGGACTCGAGGGAGCCGCTTCGGCTCGAGGAATAATTCAGGAACGATCCTAAGATCGGGAGGTTGCATAGAACCTACTGAAGTAGGGGGTGCCGCATCACAATGCCAACTAATTTCCCATATTTTTTTTATGGGAAGGTTTGAGCCCAACACTCATTACATAGTGATATATGTGTCCAAGACCCACAATGAAGAAAATTACCAATGGACAAATTTAGTCATCCAACAATGGATAAAAATGCCCAAGGGTGAATTGATTTGACTAAAAGTGAAGAAAATGTTATATGGATGTATTTAGTCATTTAGTGGTGAAGAAAAATGCCTAGAGGGTGAATTAATTTGACTAGTAGTGAAGAAAAATCTTTATGGATAGATTTAGTCATCCAACAATGAAGAAAAATACCTAGGGGGTGAATTAAGTTGACCAACAATGAATAAAATGTTTTGTGGAAGGATTTAGTCACTCAGTAATCGATAAAAAATGACCAGGTAACATTATAACATTGAGTATGGTCTGTGAACATCCTATGGGAAAAGGAAAAAATGCCCAATAGTGAAGAAAATGTGTAAGTGAGTCAACCAATGATTTGTGGAAAACGGAAGATGTTAACAAGTGAAAAATAATCCCAGCTATGAAAATTAAACCCCAAAGGAAAGTAAGCTATGTTGTGGCATTTAATTTCAACAAATAAAGAAAACATTCAAGCATCAACCATTAACACAATGATAAAACCCACCATTAACACATAGATTTTACATTGGAAAACCAACATTTAATGGAAATTTAATTAAGCTCGAGAGATAAATATAGAAGTGTGAGATATACACATATGTGTATTTTTACTCACGAAAAAAATAACTGCAAATGTCCATGGCTTAGAGGCACCTTTGTTCATTGTGGACTAGATCCCTAACTCTTTTGTCTATTGATATTAAAGCAGTTTGTGCTCTTCGAGCTCTCATTTCTACTATTGACTTCCCCATTTCACCTTGCTTCCCCGTTCACTATAACATTAATTATTTTAATTAGACACCTTTGGAATTCCAACCATCAAATGGCTCATTTCCCCTTCAAATTTTTCCAAA
>JASDQU010504171.1:34067-51654 GCA_032191745.1 Picea mariana | reverse complement strand
ATTTGTTTTTAATTTATTAAGGTTAACTTAGGAACTTGCAATTTTATTTCTCAACAAAATCACTTTGTCTCACCTGGATTTGCAACCTAACGTTATTCTTCTTGTAGAATGTGTACCCAAACTTTCCATTGATAGGACAAGTGGGGATTGGTCTCTAGGGTGATTGATATTTTGAATCTATTTTGTATATCTTTGTTTCAATTATTTTATAGCTTTCCTTGTAGTTGAATTTGATATTTCCTTTCTGTAGTGATAAGTAATTGTTAAATTTTTCCCTTATTGAAGAACTTAAGTGGCCCTTGGAAGAACATAATATTTTATTGTATATAGATGCATGTGTGTGGTTTACACATATATTTCCAAAACCTCATAAGTTTTTACAAACCCACATTGACATTTAAAGTGTGAATTGAGGAAGTGTAGCATTATTATTTCCATTCTTTGGCCCATCACTTGTGATGATGCTCACAAGGAAGTATATGCATGATTCAACAATAGGGACAAATACTTTATAGATATTCATGCATAGAACCTATAGTACAAGGAAGAGGTGGAATGACATAGTGAAGAAGTCAAATCTCTATGGAGTTGGCATGAGACTATGAAATGATGAGAAGAAAGTTGGAATAGCAAAGAAAAGGAGGCCAAGGTAGTGCAGGAGTAGTTAAATAAACTATCCATAAATTCTAGGGAAAGGAAGGTTATTGTACATGAATAAATAAACAGATATTAATGGGAGTTGGTGGAGTGCTTCAATGTATTTCTTCCATAGTTACCATAATCCTTTGAGATCACATATAATCCATGTACTATCATCACAAAGATCACAACCATGTTGAAGTAAAATTCTAAAAGTAAGAAGGGGTTATTGGAGTATATGATAGAAGTTTAGGAGAGACATGTCGTAAATAAAGAATAGTAAAAGATCTAAGCAGTAGTGACAAAATAAAAACCATGAAAAAATAGACATGTTCTAATTTTTTACCCTATTATATCCAAATTTTACTATTAGATTGAAGGTTTGGAATACTTGCGCATTAAATTCTATAGATTACGGGATAAGTTCCAAAAGAATAAGGATTGTATATCTATGCATGAGTAGTGGATTGACCGACATATAGAGTATTCCAAGAAGCAATATGAGAGACTATACATGGAAGAAATATAATTGCAAAAAAGTGCCAAGGTGGATTAATCTTAAATCCTATAATTAAGTTAGGATGTCATGGAATATTAGAAGAAGAACTTGAGAAACCTCTTCTGAGAGATTTCCTGGAAATCTTAGACCCAATTTTCCACTACCAAGAACATGAAAAAACCTTTTTAGGATAAATAATAAGTTATCTTAGAGACCACATAGGTAGAATAAAATACAATAGATTCATATGTGGTAGAGTTTGCATAATCTACAAGAATCCATTCAGCAAATTTGAAGACCCAATAGTACAATGATCTTAGAGCTCAAGACAATATTCAAATAATGAATGAAACATCCAACTTGAGATGAGTTGGAAGGAACTGTAGAGGTATTTTTTATCTATAAACTTCAATAGATATACCACTAGAACAATTCATCACAATAAATATTATGTTATTATGAAAATATTTTATTATCAAATTTATTTCCTTAGATATCAAATTTATTATCGCTAGCTTATTTTCTCAAATTAATGAAATAACTTAAATATGAAAATGAAAGACTATAAAAATGAACACACCATCCACACAAATGAACACAATATGTATCCTGGGAAACCTAATATAGGAGAAAAAATATCTATAAGATGAGGCTTATGCTCTACTATCTTTTCTTCAGTTATGAAATGCAAGTATAAATAAATAGGCACTCACTATGGATTTTCCTTTGACACTATGGATTGAATGGTTGCTACATAATTTTTCTCCTTCTCTATAAGGATATAAAGTACCACTTCTATATGATCTTCTCAAATATGAAACAATCACAATATTAAAATAATGGAATCCCCTCTCCTTCTAGTGGCCCAACATTTAACATAGCCTGATATCCATCTAGGATTAGATTTTTTGCATGTCTTAACCATTAATTAATGATAAGGTTTTGGATATTATAAAATCTTATTGAAATTCCCACATGACTAGACCCACATGTGTGAGTAATGTAGCATGACATGGAATCCACTTGGTACCATGGTGGTAAATAAGGTAGGTCAACTTGCGGGAGGCATAACTTTCACAAACGAGCTCCAATTGAAGTGATTTTTGCATTGTTGGAATGGTTTGGGTGTGTGAAAAAATGTAAATGGGTTGGGAGCTATGCTCACAATGTTTATAACAAAAAAAATTATTTTTGATTCCTCAAAATGGATTTGGAAGGCGTTGGACCCCAAATATCCAAACTAGGACCCACCACTAAAATGGGCCCTACAAGACAATTCCTCTAAATTTTCCAACCAAAAAGTACCAATATAAATGAAAAATTATATGATGATCCAATATGAATCATACCTCCAAATTGTGGGAGGATTTTGGTCCCTTTCAACCAAATATTCCAAAGGTCATGTTTCCCCTATGTCGTAGTTCTGGACTTCTTTTGCAAAAATATATCCTTTGCTAACTTTTCTTGATATTTTGGTGCTAATTCCTCTATGGTGGGTATGAAATGATCCCCAATTTCCTTATCCAACATGGAAGTCTCATACAATTTCATATTCTTCACATTCACTACCAAGTAAATGCACATATATGGAGGTATACTAAGTTTGTAGGCATTATCACCCACCTTCTCCAATACCTTAAAAGGTTTGTACCATAAAGCCTTGATATTTTTACCAATACCCTCTAGCCTTTATTTATTCATATACAACCATATTCTATCTCCCACCTTGAATGTTTTGTCAGTTTTTTGTTGATCATGTTTGGCCTTGTATTGTTCTTGTGACTTATTCAACATCTCCTGTACTTCCAAATGGATCTGCCTAATATCTTCAAAAGACATATTATCTTTAAATGATTCTCCTACAATGTATTTCCTCTCTCCTCCTTATTTTCCATAGACAAATGTTATGGATATATCCCCCTTGCAGATAGGTGAGCACTCCCTCATATCTATGCGTGATCCAAGATAGACTGTAGGATAGACAACAACAAAGTATTCCACTATATATACTAGATTTGATCATATGTGTTCTATAATAAGAAGTTATATTGGTTCAAACTTGATTCCTTGATATTTTTCCTTGCATATTCCTGGTTGATATAGCTCCAAAGATCCAGCTTCTAATTTTGCAACTTTCTTCCTACACATAATAAGACAAAAAATACCAATTTCAAACCTCTTCATTAAATAGGAATGTATAATCTAAGATTGATATAATATTATCTACTCAAGGAAATAACATATCTAACATTTACCATTGTGCATATTGAATACACTAGCAATGGAAGGGGAAAACCATGTAGATCTATATTGATAAATGGAGTATGGTTCATCAACCAAGGTTTACTTTGAGTCTTGATTGAAGTCTCTCCTAGTTCCTTTCTATAACTCGTCCTTTCCCTCACACAAGTGAGGCAAACTCAAATTTGAAGGATGAATGATTTTTTAAGCTCCTTTGAAACTTTGCAGCATAAGTCCATTATGAATTCTTCCTCCTTTCCTCCCTTGGAATTCCTTCCTTTTATAGATTGATGGAGGAGGATAGGGGGTGCCTCTAGATCTATATAAATTAGTGAACTCTAAGTCTAGTATGAGTTCCTAAGATCATATCATGAGATAAAAAAACTAACCCAGTACTGATCTCCTCATAACTCCTCAATTATATAAGGTTACAAGGGTAGTCATGGGCTACAAGTGGTGTAATTTTTTATCAGTCACATCTTGCCACTGGTGTAGTATGAGATCGATCGCACCTTACTATGAAATAACGATTCTATCTCCCATAAATATATGAAATCCAAGGAAAAATAGTGTGTCTCATCATGACAACATCAATAGGTCCTCCATGTGTATCTAGGGTGGAAAATAGGGATATAACATATTCCCCCTTATGTGTGAGGTTATAAGAGGAATTGATGGCTGAAATAGATTAAAATATCCATAAATGTGAGGTAGGGTAATGAAGGAGATAAGAGATCAAGGAAATAGTGAGTACCTGCAATCATACATCAACCAGATCATCTCTGAGGTAGGCATACCCATTCTCAGAAGAGAAACAAAGAATGGTTGCCAACACAATACATTGTACATCCATGAATGGAAATGAAATACCATGGCCATGAAAATTACATGGTGGATCCATGTCATCGAAGTGATTATATCCACAAGAAAATGCAATGTGGATATTTTTCACAATATACATTAGGAAGACATTGAGCACCAAGCAGAGTGCCCTTGTAGTCTTCAAAGATCTAATACAAAAGTGATATACTCCATAACAACTTTGGAGGGGTAGCATGAATAAGTGATGTGCCCCTAGGCCCAAGGTATTCACCCCAACCCTGATGGTATGTTTCTACAACATGAAAATATATGAGTGGATGTCGAGCATAGTAGAAACCATTTAATTACCGATTATTGATGAATATCATTAACGAACGCGAGGGGACCCACTGATGATGATAATGGACCCAAATATACCTAGTAAAATATAACAAGTGTGAATATAGGACCCGATGTCGAACACTTGTAGAATCAATCGACTATGAGTCAATTATGTAAACCCACTACTGATCATGAATAATATTTCCACTAAGGACTGCAAGATCCAAGGTACTAGCTGGTTTCTAGATCCCTCTCCTAGATAATGTGTTAAAGTTGATAGGAAGAGATCCATCAAAGGAGGGAATTAATGTATCCCCCATTAATCAACATGAAACATACATTGAGAGATGTTGTGAAGAGACAGAGTCACCAAGTAAAACTAGCATAGGGATGGTCGACTCGGATGGTCAACAAGACAACAAATTGCCAACTTAGGTTTTCTTCCCTTGAACATACAACATGACATAATGATGACCTGGAATCATTGACTTAAATATCATCATTGATATATTGTGATGATGCATGAGGTATGGAATCACTCTCTATAGTGATTGGAAGAGTACCTAGTTAGATGATTATATGACGTATATTGATGGTACAACTCCTAGGCAAGCTATAACCCAAATATAAGATGAAGACACAAATAACTTCCATGTTCAAGGGTGACATGACTGAAAACTACCAAGTTTTAGAATATAGATCAATGGTAAAAGAAAATACGCACTCCTTTTATATTTGATTGTCTCCTTCATGTTTTTATGAGTGAGAAAGAAAGATAAAAGTATGCCCGATGGTGTCTTTTTCGTATAGTGTTATGAGCCAAAAAATGAGGTAAACGTTTACTCGATTAAGTGTGTTTTGTTAGAAAAATAGGATCATTGAGCAATAAAATAAAAACAAATGTGGAAATAAAACACAAAAGATACACAATACAATAGAGACATAGATATACATGGTTCACCCAGTGTGGGCTACGTCCACCAGAGAAATTTCCAATTCCTTCATTTTTATTATCCAACAAATGAAGCGGTAAAACCTACAACACACCCCCTGTAACATCCTCTTCTTTCTCTTACAGTCTCCTCTCTCATAATACAATATTCAAAATAATACATAGCCACAATACATTTCCCTTATAAAAGAGGGTTTCTTTCTAGGGAAAAAAACCCTAACATAACTTCTACCGTCAGATCTGCGACCTTATAATGAATGGTCTAGATTTACTATGAAATTACAATGTACATTTACAAGGCAATTTTTCCTTCGGGGTCTTCACTCCCAAACCCCCATTGGGGAATGTTATCCCTCGAACCCATAGACCCCACAGGGGGGGAAATCCCCCCCTAAAACTCCCCCTCATGGAGGGGTGTTGTTGGGAGCGAGCCTATTTTGAGGTAAGGTCTATTTTTAGAAAGAAAAACCCAATTTTGGAGAAGAACAGCTGACAGGAAAAGAAACACGTGCAATGGAAAGCCACATGCAAAGGAGGAAAAGCATGCAAGGCGTGCAAGAAGTAAAACCTAACCATGTTATTGTTAGAGTTTTGGTAAGATATGTAACAAATAATAAGCTATAAAATAGTATAAATAACAACTTAGGATGTCTAGGTCAGGGTTGTTCAGTTTTTTGAGCTATTGTAAAGATACCAAAATAATTTCTAATACGATTTTGTAAGCTGTGGAGTTGTAGAAGAGCCAAGTAAGACATATTTTGAAGGCTATGTCATAGGCTAAGGAGCCTGGTGTGATCTAGTCTTCCTCACAGAGGTTGTTGAACATTTTCCATGATTGTATGGTCAGATATGTAGTGCGCACAATGTCGTATTTTGCAGCAAAATTAATAAAAGAGACTAAGAAGACAAATCTTTGTGGGCGTAGCCCAGGAGGGGGTGAACCACAGTAAAACTTGTGTTATGTGTGTTTCTTATGGCATATTTATCTTCTGTTAGTAGTTATATTATGAATGGATGAATGAATGGTTCAGTTAGATCTATTAGAATGCATGCATATGCTAAGAGATAAATGAATCTTTGGAATAATAGAGAGAATAATCATATCAAGGCCTGAGGAAGATCAAAGATAACCCCAGGATCCCCACTCATTCCTAGACTACACGCAACTGAGCATTGTCGTCACCCATAGAACTATCTCAGGTCAGACTGCGCAGTGCACTCTGTGTACTTTGTTTCCTTCTGGTTTAATAAGAGGGATGATAGTTTTAGAGGGTAATTTTGTTGGAAACTTATTCATATCTGAACCTGGGTCATCCCAAGAAGTAGATAGAGAGATCAATAACCAACAAATGGTTTCGTTGTCGACTGGAACTGCAGAGGATTGAGTGGATGGGATCCGTGAAATATTATCAAAGAATGAAGGTATAAGAAGGAATGTTCATACCATGGAATCCAATGAAGGAGGATATCAAAATATGGTTGAAAACAAAGGAGCTTGATTTTTCGTAGAAGGATAACATAAAACCTAAGATAAAACCATGCAAATACCTGGATAAATACGTGTTTAGAGACTTGCATGAGGTATTTTTCTGTGATTTTCCACATTTGTTGTAGGAGTGGCTATTAAGGTTAGAAGACAACCACCCAACAAATCAAATCAGACAGTTGGAGTGGAATCCTATGGAGATCGTGCAGTTACAGCAAGTTAACAACAAATTCACACACACAGTAGATTTCTGGTTATATAGTATTGTTGCAGGGTTTATCACAGAATTTGTAGTAGATACCACAAATTCTTACAGCGCAACAGAGAAAGAGTTTATAAAAGGACCCATAGGTAGGTATATCATATCGTTGTATACTTCAATTAAGATTTTATTTTATAAAAACAATGTGATTACTATGGAATCAGACAGCTAAACTTCCCTACATGCATGGGGGAAGCGGGGAAGCATTGATAAGAGGAGGATAAATGGAGGAAGAGATGAATAAGGGAAAGAAGAAGGAGTCCATGGACCCAATCATGATGGAGGAATATCATATAAAACATATAATGGAAACAGTTGGAAAGATGCGCAGTGGAGTACCCTACCAATATAACATGAATAATAAGAAGAGAGCCATAGTTGATAGAGAGGGTTTGGAAAGTGATGATGAAGAGGTAGAGGATCTTCATGTTGTGGAGCAGATTAAGGAAATACTGTGTGCAACATATGAAAGGAAGAAAGGCATTCCAAGGGCATGAACATAAGTTTGAACTACCATCCATGTCAGAGTCAGTGTGGAACCCATAACCCCATGTGCCACTAGTACACCAAAAAGAACACCAGCATTTAGGCAACCAAATTTTAGTGGAAGAAAGACAACAGGAAGTATATCCAAAAACGGAGCAACAACTAGAGGAACTAGTTCATGAAGTAGGAGTCAAATATCTACACCATGCGGAGGTAGTAGCTAAACACAGTTGAAGATGGAAGGACATGACCCCATGATCATATTACCATAATTTCAGGGAGAGGCATCTGAGGACCTAGAAAAGAATTTGTTCATCTGTAAGAATATCTGGGAAGAAAAATATATCACAGATGAGTATACAAAAATTGCGCAATTAGATATCACACTACGAGACCACACACTAGATTGGTACATGAGCTTAAGTGTAAACAGTCCACCAGGAGTAACAAGGACTATTGCACATGTAAAGAAACTTCTAATAAATGAATTTCAGAAGCCTATCTCAGAATACTAGTACACGAATGAGATGATTGAAATTAGGAAAAAACCCAGGTGAGTCTCTTTGGGAGATTGATCATGGGTTCAAGTATCTCAAAGGTAAGTTGAAGTATGTCATGACTGACATGCAACATAGACATCTCTTTGTGAATTCACTATTACCACATTTGAAATACCCATTGAGACAACAGAAGTTTCAAACCCAGGTAGAGGCTCTGCAAGAATCCTTAAAACTAGAAGAGAATCAGTATCAGAAGATAGATCCATCAATCGAGGAGTTGAAGGAGAATCTAAAAATCCTAACATTCCAGCTTAACTAGAATAAGGGCAAAGAGAAAAGAGAGTTTGTTTGGTGTACCACATGTAGGATAGAAGGACACCATAAGAATGAATGTACAACTTTCACGCAGTACATGGAAACAGTAGTACCAAACCCTCTGCCAATAGGAGGACCATGGTGTGATATTTGTAAGACACATGAGCATGATCCATATCATTGTCCAATGATGCAGAAGTATCAGACAATACCTAAAAGTTCATACTGTAAATTTTGCAAGTCAATGGGTCATGATGATAAAGATTGTAGGACGATGGAGCTGATAAGGGAAAGAACTTCAGATACATATAGGGTGCAAGAAGAAATGATGATAGGGAAAGTTTCACCTTAGTTCAACCAGGTACCACCTCCATATAATAATTCATAGCCGCAGTACAACATCGTGCAACCACAGTATAACCCCACGCAGTTTAATCAAGTACCTCAATACAACGCACCATGAGGAGATCAAGTTGGATACAAAGGTAGAGGATGAGGAATATGATGATTTTGAAGAGGAATAGGTCTAGTAGTGTTCCACAACTGCCAACATCCAAGACATTATGCAAGGGAATGTCCACTTCCACCTACAACATGTATGTATTGTCGCACAACAGACCATGATACAGAGGAATGGGCAACACTTTTGGGAAAGATTCAAGAAAAGAGGAATCAAAATAAATAGAATGTTCAGTGGATCTCTACAGAAGCAAGGGATGATGGAAGAAATATCAACATAGTCATGCGAGGAGGTGCTAAAATAGGACCTGACATAGTGAGACAAGATCCAGCACAACACCAATGGGTGAAGAAAAATACTAACACACAGAATCAGTTTGATGCGCGGAAAGAAAGGGAAACATTCAAGGACTCCAAACAGGAATTTATCAAGAAGAAAACTTCATCTACATTAGCTGCACAACATACTCAAAATGTACCATTGTACGAGATTCCTTTATCAATGGACCACACCAATGAAGCACAACCTTTAGGAAAAGTAAGATAAGAATTTTTTTGCAATCCTGTGTTAAGCTATTGGATGATCGATCATATGTTAGGGTTTTGAAAAATGTGTTAGAAATATGTAGCACATAGGTAGAGGGGAAGTTGGAGTAGAAAATAGTCAATCACCTCCATTAAACAAGGAGAACAAGAAGAGAACTTAGAATCAATGCTAACATTGAATATTTCATTATGGGGGATATTATAGTGGACTTAGGCTTTGAGGTAAATGTTTTACCTAAGAAGACACGGAAGTGCATGGCAGAACCCACACTAGGCTATTCACATGTCTAGTTGAAATTAGTTAATCAACACAGAGTTCTACCAACTGGAATGCTTAAAGGTGTGACAGTAGATTTGGATGGAGTGTGCACTAAGGCAGACTTTGAAGTAATAGATATTTTAGAGGTCACAACACCATATCCAGCATTTCTTGGATTGGATTGGGAATTTGATAACTAGACCGTAATCAACTTGAATATAGGGAAAATTACATTTTAATTAGGAGAATATAGAGTTATTGTGTCATTAGATCCATCAGAAGGAGAAATGTTTGTACAACCCACCTATCTAGATCTGGAAGAAATAAACCAGTTGTATAGAACTAGCGCGTAAGAAGAAGATTATGTTAACCCAACTACAGATGGGGTACTTAGCTAGAGAAGCATCAAATCCTGTGCTTCTGACTTAGATACAGGTCTAGAGAATTGGCAACTGAGACTATATTAGGTTTCTACAAGAAGGTGCACAAGAATAGACTATGCAGTAATATGGGTTGGTACATAGATAAGAGAACCTCTCAGTTTTCATGGGGTAAATGATTTAGAGGAATTTATGATACAATATGAAGAGAAATTAGGATAAAAACAGAGGCTCTTATCCCTAGATATTTCATTCAATGCTACACCTGCAAGATTGTGGGGTAAACATAAAGAAACAATTCAAAACTGGTACCAATGTAAACAATTGGTGTGCATTAGATTCGGCACAGAACAAGGCAACAATAAAATGAAGAGGTATGATGGGAAAGGAACACTAGCAGAACACTTAGAAAATTTCAAGACACAATGGAGGATGACACCACAAGAAGAATGGCATCATCATTTCATCTACACATTGGAAGGAATCCCATAAAACCGGTATGTACACTAGGAGATGCGCAGAGGTACTACTGAAAGGACAACATTACAACATAATTTTGTAGTAACCTTCTCATTTGAATATGAAAACCCCAACATTGATTCAGCACTGAAATAGATAAAAGGTGTAATATTTATTGATGAACCAGAGGTTGAACTCAGACAGAGTATTAACAACAAAATAGACATACAGTCAAAGAACTACTAGCATACTATCATGTTGAAGAGGAAGTACCAGATGAATATGAACCGTGCAATATTTAGATTATAGAAATTGAAGGAGAAAGAGAGGTGGAAGGTCTATCTCTGGAGTCATAAGTAATTGCTACACGAATCAAAGTGAATAAATTAAACATTAGGACAACTGATAATCCTAAAATGGAAATTATTGGAGACTATTGGGATGAATGAACAATAGAAAGAATAATAGAGTTATTGCGTGAATATAGTGACCTACTCCTGATGAAATTTATAGAAATGAAAGGAATAACAGGAGACATAGGAGAGATGAAAATACCTCTCAAACCTGAGGCAAGACCGTCAGACAAAGACCTTACAGACTGAATCAAGTGTATAAGTAGAAAGTGAAGGCAAAAATTGACAGAATGCTGGAAGTTGGTATCATATAACTAGTAGAGGAATCTAAATGGATAAGTCCTATGGTAGTGAAAGAAAAGAAACAACAAGGGATAAGGATTTTTGTAGATCTGACGAAACTAAATGATGCTTACCTGCATGACCCTTTTCCTACCCTTTTCACAAATGAAGTCTTAGAGAATGTGGGAGACCAGGAAGCATACTCATTTATAGATGGATTCTCAGGTTACCATCAGATCAAAATAGATCCAGAAGACAGGTATAAGACTACTTTTACCACAAAATGGGGATCCTACCAATACACAGTCATGTCTTTTGGGATGAATAATGCACCAACCATATTTTCAAGAGTAGTCATAGTTGCTTTTAAGGAATTCATACATCATATTTTAGAAGTATATCTAGATGATTGGTCTGTATATAGTCTATTAAAGGACCATGTAGAAGTGTTAATGTTAATGTTTGAGAGATGCAGGAAGTGTTAGATATCATTGAATATCAAGAAATGCATTTTTGGGACACCTTTTGAAATACTAGTCTGTAAAAACAGTTTACTAGTGTATCCAGCGAATATTGTGCTCATTGTCAATTTACCACCACCAAAATCAGTGTGCCAATTGATATCCACACTAGGACATACAGGATATTACAAGAAATTTATAAAAAGGGTAAGCACAAATTACTACGCCAATAGAAAATTGTTAAATAAGGATACCATATTTCAGTGGAATGAATACTGTCAATAAGTTTTGGACACCTTAAAATAAAAGATGGTCACATCACCTATCCTAGTCCTTTGCCTGTTTTAGCTTGTCCTCTAGAGTATCTCCTACAGTAATCTGCAATTTCTGAAAAAGGTTTTTGGTGTACATCTCCTGAACTCAACAAGTTTAGAACTTTTATGCAATCATCTCTGAGACCTTTCAAAAATACATATCTTACTACATATGGGTTTGTGGTGAATAGTTTTGACTTTTGATAGTTTTATAAGAACCTTTCTAAGTAGTCTTCAGGGCTTTCATCTTCCGTTCATTGCATTTTCAAAATATCATTTTTAACATTATCCTTACAATAGTCTTGGTATTTTCGTAAAAATGTGTCTTTCATTTGATCCCAAGAAAGGATTGTCTTTTCTCCTAAGCTCATGAACCATCTTAAGGCTGAATCTTTCATTGTAGCAGGAAAAAGCTTAAGTTTTTGGGCATCATCTGAGTAGTTATAGCTTCTACATAATATGTCAAACTCGAATAAAAATAAATCTGGGTCTTCAGTTGACATACCTCTGAAAGTGGGTAATGATGATAGTGGGATATTCTTCATGTTGATGTTTCTGGAAATATCCAAGATTGGAAACCCAAAAGTCTCGGTCTCTGTGGATGCATTTCCTTCTTCTTCTACCATTATACTGATGGATGGTTAAAAAATTGGATTTTCTGTGTCTCCTAAATGTTCAGCAGACTCATGTTCTGCCTATCCCAAAACTGATTATTCTGTTTTAGGTTCTCCTTCTGGAGCCTCACTGGCTCCCCTTGATTTTTTTGTTGGTGGAATTTTTCCTGCACCAGTGTCAGCTGGATTAGTGGGGGGGGTTGTTTTTTAATCTTTGGAGCTTACAAATCTACCCTTGTTATCTCTATATCTATGCATAAAATGGAAATTTGATTCTTTAACTGAATTGAAATCATAATTCTATCTAGAATTTAAGAAGGAAACCTGGCTTTGGAGAACCCCACTCTAGTGCCCATTTGGATCTTCACTCATGTCTTAAACGTTTTATCCTCCTCCCTCAAGCAGCCTTTTTAAAAACATTAAAATTTATGCAAACAATCTAAGCTAAAAATCACTTCCTACTGTTTGCAACTCCCCGACAATGGTGCCAAATGTTGTGTTGCTTATATGTTTATTATAATGCACTCATTAATTATCAATCTGGGATTCATAATCAACAGAGTTACAAGACACCAGTAAGAAAGGTAATTTCTAATGTCACGAGTATAGAGTTAAACTAGATTATGTATGCTGGAAACAAATCAAAACAGCAAACTGTAATGCACTTTGGTTTTCTTTCACAGAAAGGCTATCCACTCCATTATGGAACATGAAATTATGAGATGGAGTTGGTTTGACAGATCAACTCTGTTATCTGACCCAGAAAACTAACTATGCAATCCACACTTCTGAAAGGGAAATCACACATCAATCATCAAGACATAGCATGGGCAGTTCAACAGTCAATATACTAAGTATGTTGTGGTTCACAATGTGTTGTTGTGGACTTCACTAGTTCTCCTTCAAATATTTATGACCACTGCTACCAACATTCATGTCTAAAAACAAAGCATATGCAAAAACAGAGCAAATAAATATCTCTAAACAATTATATAATGAAAATACTAGTCTAAGTTGTACTACTATCATCTAACAGAGTTAAAGCTTCAGTTGATTTAATATTTACACTACTGAAAACAAATGCTAATGCTAATCTACAAAGATGATGACCTTTTCTAGGTGGTGGGCCCTTGCCGCTTCAACAGGTCAGCTACTGAAGTCTACAGAAGGCTTGTCTTCAACACACACATTACTCTCACTCACATTTCAAAAAATAAAATCAAAACTTTCGTTAACAACTCAACTCATACTTAATCATAGATAATCAAAATATGGAGATAAATGACATTCTATTAATATTCACTCAGAATATGTTATGTACTATCACACGCTACTTCACATATTGGTAATATGCCAACTCTCCTACACTTCCACCATCCTTGCCATGGCTATTTAATAGTCTTAATCGTGAAACACAAGGAGGTGAAGTGATTTGCAAATCAATCAATTGTTAATTTCAATCATTCGGTTACATCTTTAGCTTCATCCTCATGACACGAAGTGCATGAGGATGAGGCAATCAATAAACTATTCTTATCATAGCCTTGCTAAAGCAAATAGACGTCCACCAATTGGCTTAGGCGAGATCTGGAACTTAACTTAGTGAATTAGGCTCTTCCATATTAGTACCAGATCGTAACAAGTAGATGGTACCAGATCATGACAGTGTGCAAAGGTGGTACCAGATCATGACAGTGCATGGTCGTTGGTATGGGATCATAATAGTGCATGGCCATTGGCACCGGATCATAACAGATGAGATTTTAGTACCAGATGCGTTTGGTACCGTATTCGGACAGCAGCAGTCTTAGTGCACAGGTACTGGATCGCTGAGATGGTACAAGAACGCTGGATATCTAGAGGTCAAATATTTATATATATGATAAATTGAAGCATTATTATATGAAATATTTCATTTCCTAACTCAATAAACCACAAAATGCATGAATTAACCATACCTTACCTTATGACCTTATTACTGGCAAATGTTAGCGTTCTTGTCATTCACTCAAGCTTTAGGTAGGCCAAAAAGGTATAGGTGAAGAGTATAATAGGGTAATGGGGATGTCAATTTCGGGTCTCAACATTCCCCCATGCCAAAATCATTGCATGTCCTCATGCAACAAAAAACAAACCCAAAATTTTTCAAAACTTGAGACTGTGTTCTTTACTTTGGTGTATCAATGATGTTGATGGCTGAAGCCTCTTCTTTCATCTCTGTTTTGATGACCCTAACATATTGTAGGAGTCATAATAACTTCTTGAGATTTTTAGAGGTCTCTTCATGGTCGTCTTGAAGTTGTTGGTTGGTTTCTTTCAATTGCTTAGTTTCCTTTTTGATATACCTGTCCAAAAGTTGATATTCCTTTACTTCTTATTGGAGTTCCTAGTTTTGTTTTTGCATTTCCCCAATCCTTTTCTTCATTTGTTCTTTTTTCAAGGTCTTTGTTGACTCAATCATCACTGGCTAGATACACTCCCTTTCCTCGACTTCCTCCCTCATCCCACATAAAGTAATAGTGGCTTGCTCCTCGGTCAAACTAGGGATGTCATCTTGGATTGGTAAATCCTCAGAAGGGGAGGTAAGATTGATTGGATCTTCCTGTGTATGAGGACTGGCTATTGTTTTTCCCTTCTTTGACATGCTCCTCCTGATTATTTTACAAGGAGGTACCGGATCAGGGATGCTCACAGACTTCCTTTTCTTCTTTTCTAATTGTGCAATGGTGATAGGGGGTTGTGCCATACACTGTTTACTTTTATTTTCTGAGCTATGCTTCCCTTTCTTCATCATTTTCTGATGGCCCTCTTTCTCAACTACCACCATTGAAGTCTCCTCTACTAATTTGTTTTTACCTTTTGATTCGAAGCTTTTAGAAGTCTTGTTGACTGTGAAAGAGGATCCTGCTTTTTCATGTTGGCTCACTGCCCTAGATGATGGTGGAGTTGTCTTATCCTTCTTGCTCTTTTTCACTTGGGGTTCCTTACTTTTCTTTGGAGCATGCTGGGCTTCCTCCACAGGGTTTTTTTCTGTGGGAAGGTGTTGTGTGATAAGGGTTTTCCAGCTAATCCTCTATTTCCTAAGCTCATGTAAAACTAGAATTTTAATGAGACCTTGATGGTAAATGCTAGTCTTCTCTATTTTGGAGATGGATTTAACACCTCTTACCATTTTGTTCAAACTCATCCATAGAAAATATGGGAAATCGATTTTAGGGCCTCCTTCAAAATGTAATAGAAGCCTAAGATGATAAATGAAGGTCACAACATACCTACCTTCACAAGTGAAAAATCGTTGAAGACTGGTAATCATTGGATGATATTCTTCCTTGATGTAGTTCCTAGGGATCCCCTTCTTCCAGTCAGTGTGTTGATGATCTTATTTCAAGAATCGTTGGCACATTTCTTTGTTGATTCCTACACCTTTGAAGTATTTGGATCCTCTGATAGGTAGTTCTGTGACCTCCCTTACGGTTGCCTCATTATTTGTCAATTGTAGATTGCCTATATGTGCAATCTCTCCATCATAATTCTAAATAAATTCATGAGATATCTTCTCGTGCCACCCTGTAAATTTTTCCAAAAACAGCATCCACCCCGATCTAGCATATTTTTCTTGACATAATTGGAACTCCTTGGTTTCCCTATAAATTTGGAAGACCAGTTGGTGTCTACTAACCACTATCGTTATAAGTTGTGAGAAAAAGATCTGGCTATAGCACAAGGGTTTAGTCAATTGATGAGGTAAGGGTTTGGTACCGGAAAGGAGTAGGCTCAGGACTAGAGAAAGCTCATGACAAGGGGGAATATGGTGATGTTGTTGGTAATGTGAATGGTAAGTTTAAGTAAGGATGTCGTAAGGAAAAATTATGACCAGATGAGGCTTATCTAGATGGCTTCACCACTAGATAAGCCATTTCATTTCTACCTGTTACTATAATGATGAGGATAAGATGTTGGATGTTCAAGGCATGATTTTTGGATATGTGATTAGAAATTTGGTTGGTGAATCTAATGTTAGGTCATGGTTCATGATATAAGATAGGTTTGTGAATTGCTTAAGGATGAAATATATTCGTGGCTTATTATTGTTATACATGCTTCATATTTTGATATGATTTTTTCCCTTAACCATGTTCAAGAGCTATGAGAGGATTGATTAGGTTTAGGCATATGGGTATGAGGGATAGGCACATGGGTTTAATACTGAGGTCATAAGATCTAGTATATATTTTCATATTTATTGTAGTTTTATGAGCATAGGAAAATAAATACCATGTTACCTTTGCTTTTACCTTTGTATGATCAATACCCATAGCATGTGTGACTACTTGTAAATTGTCAGAATTCATCCTTTTAGACTGAATATTCTTGAAAACTTGGTATGGGAATATCCTGTACTTCTATTATTATGTGTTTATCTTCTTTTGTATTTGGTTCTGCAGGGTGATCATGTGAGTCTGGAAAAGAGTTATGAAGGGGCACTTTGACCTTCCCCCATGCCGAAGATGTTGTATATCTGTATGCAGAAGATTCAACATTTTATATCGTAATGGAGAAAAGATGATACAAGCAAAAGAAACCAATCAAATTCCAGAAGTACATTTATCACCTAGCATATGATCTAATACCTAAAAAAATGAAATTGCCCTTATTTTAATGGATTATTAATAGAAGTAGCATTCAACAGTGAAACATGGGAATATATATATATTTTCCATAAGAACAGATCCCACCTAACTTGCTTCGAAGATTTACTATCATTGGATCTTATAGATAAATTTCACAATATAAGTAGATTAGTGATCCGGGGCAGGATCTTTTATGATTATGGTTGAGTTTTAACTTGCATGAATATTTTAACCATTTGAGAAATTAACGAAAGAATGAGGAAAGAAGAGGAGTATATATAAGTCAAATACACATATGCAGATCTG